>NW_021025732.1:648281-790215 GCF_004153795.1 Camellia sinensis | reverse complement strand
TTTTTTTCTCCCTAACAATTGTTTTTTTTTTTTTTTGGGAGGGAGGGGGGAAGGTCATTTGATTGATGTTATCTGTTTGGTTGTTGAGAAAAAGAATTGCTAATTTGTTCTCACAATCAAGTAGTGGTGTTATTATTTGGAAAGAGGTTATTTTCTCTGGGAAGAAATTCTCTAGAATTTCTCTGGGCTTTAGATTGAATTTTCCCAGGCTTGGATCAGAGAATTTCTCTAGATTGAATTTTCTCTGGTTTGGACTAGAAAATTTCTCTGGATTGAATTTTCTCTAGCTTCTCTGTCTCTCCCTCTCAGTTGTTTTTTTTTTTATTTTTTCGGGGGAAGGGGGGTGTTATTTGATTGATGTTATCTGTTTAGTTGCTGAGAAAAAGAATTGCTAATTTGTTCTCACAATCAAGTAGTGGTGTTATTCTCTGGAAAGATGTGATTTTCTCTGGGAAGAAATTCTCCAGAAATTCTCTAGATCAAGGAATTTCTCTAGAATTTGGATTGAATTTTCTCTGACTTGAATCAGAGAATTTCTCTAGATTGAATTTTCTGTGGTTTGATTTGAGGGATCTTAGACATTATGAAAATCTTGAATGTCCTTTATGTTATAAAATTTTAATACCAGGGATCTCAAAAAAAAAAAATCCCCTTAATAAAATTTCCTTTTGATAAATCAACAAAATTTAAAAAAGAATTATGTTAGATAGAAAAAAAAAAAAAAAAAAGGTTTTTAGAATCATGTTTGATTTGTTTTTTAGACAAAAAAAAAATTCAAAATTTAAAAAAAAATAAAAACTAATTTAATAAAAATAAATATGAAAGAATATATTTAATTTGTAAAAATTATTTCAAGCCACTCAAAAGATAAAATTATATAAAAAAAATTATTTTTTATTTTTTATTTCTTAACCAAATTAATTTTAAATTTTTTTTGAAAAAATAAAAAAAAAAATCTAAAAATCAAACCAAACATATTCTACGAATTTTTTGAAAAGCTATATCTTGTGTTTTTAACTTATTTAATTATTTGTTAATTTTATAATATTTTCACCATCTGACATTACAACATATAAGAGTTTTAAAGACTAATTTTTTTTATCTCTAAAAGTCGTATTTTGTTACAAAAGACATTTAGGAACTAATTTTCTATCGTCATGATAATAGTCGTTAAAAGGTCTCCCTGAAAAGTCAAAAATAAGAATTTTAGCGATAAAATTCCAAAAAAGTCAACAATAAATAAACTTTTAGGAACAAAATAATTTTTTCTCAAAATGGTTTATTTTTTTAAACAAAAAATTTGATATCAAAAAGATAATAATTAATCACTAATGTTAAATTTTCATTGCTAAAAATATAATAACAACACTTTTCGTAACAAAAAATTTAGTCCCCTAAAAATAATTTTGTCCCTAAATTTTAGTCTCTAAAACCTTAATTTTTTATCATGTGATAAGTGTTTTTTCATTTTAATTTTGCATTTCATAACGTATTTAAAAATAATAATTTAGCTAAACCTCAAGGGGTGTAGGTAATTTGCCCTTATTTGTCAAAAGGGTCTTTTAGTCAATTTATGATATCCGTTAACAGCGCTAATTATGATGGGGCACGATATAATTTTTGAAACCTCAAGAGGAATCTGTAATTTTGCTAAACTTCAAGAGAGGTGTAGGTAATTTGTCCTTTAAAAAAGTAAACAATAATTTTTTTTTAAAAAAATAGCTTAAAAAATATGCAATCCGATCACATAATTATTGATATTCAATGAATATAATTTTTGGATTTGGGGATACAACTGCGCGCCCAAAACAGCGTCGTTTTGGGCTTCGAGGTTATTTCGAAAATTTCAAACAATTCCAACGACACAAAGGTTTGATCCCATGACCACGCCCGCGCATGCGGTGCTCTTACCGCCGCGCCACTTTGCGTCCTCAATATTATATACGACACATATATTATTTATACCTTATAACATATATTATTTATACCTTATAAATATATAGTACGCAACAGTTTCGTTTTGGAAATTTTATACCAGTTCTGTTTTGGAATTTTGTTTTTTAAAAAAATCTTAAAAATCAAAACTACACTATTTAAGATCTTATCATTTATTTTACTCTAATTTATTTTTATAATCTCAAACAAACTCTTAACTATCAATTTCTCAAAACCCTAAAAAGTTTGTTCTCATCGGCTAACCATCTATCTACCTTTGTCAGAGACTCTCTATTGCTTGCACCATACCATTCAGGTTTGTACGAATACAACGTATTTGCTCTTTGAATATTGGTAGGCCTTAACAAAAAACATATAATTTTCTTCAATATTGTGACTGTGATTGGTTGGTTTTTTTTCCCCAGAGAATGTTATGAGTTTTTTTTTTCCTTTGTCTTTAGAACTATTGCTTTCGTTATTAATACTAGATGCTAGATGTGTCTACCTTTATTGTTGCCCCTTTGTGCGTTGCTTTGTTTAGTCTCTACAGTTTATTTATTTATTTATTTTTTTTGACATCAATAAATTGAACAATAAAATATATAAATAAATTAATACAAAATATTCTAAAATTAATGAATGACTAGATTTAATTTTTTTTATTGTTTAACTTTTATTTCATATTTTCAAAACTAAGAACAATAATGTTACATCTATCATATTGTTATACTGTATTATATTTATCATTTTATTTGTCAACAACATATTGTTGTAATGATGAATTTTGTGAAATAAAAAAAGGTGAATCTTAATTCTTTCAATTAGTCAATTGGTGATTGCTCTTTGTCAATTTTTTCTCTGCCATTAAATGTTAGGTTGTTTTGAGGTTAGAAACATTTTTTTTTAATCAAAAGGCATTATGCTCTAGAGAATATGCTACTTCAAAATTAGAGAAGATAATGCTAAAAAATTTAATAGTAAAACTTGGCATCTTATTAGATAAGTAGAATAAAAATTTATAAAAATTATAAACAAAGACTAATATTTTATTTTTTATTTTTTTTTTTAACAGTGACATCTATATAAATTTTATGTCATGACAATCTCAAAAAATCTTACCATACTTTATATTTGTTCTCAATTTTTTAGATTTGTTTGTGTTAGAATGGAAAATGATGGACATGAGGGTTGTAGCAAAGATATGGGGGAGTTGACCAAAGATAAAACACCATGTCTTGGCATGGAATTTCATTAAGAGGAAGTCACATATCAATTCTATAATGAATATGGAGGGATTATGGGGTTTGGCATTAGAAGAGATTACCATAGCGAAAGTAGAAAATATGGTGCTATGATTAACAGGAAGTTTGTTTGTTGTAAGGAGTGAGAAAAAGAAAAAGATAAACAGTACATGATTGTAAATCATCCTAAACATGAGACAAGAACAAAGTGCAATGAATTTATGTATGTATCTTTGGATCGAGACTTGTCAAAGTGGATAGTGAAAAAGATTGATGACAACCACAACCATCCTTTGCATCTTCCTCAGTGCACACATTTGATACCATCTCAAAGAAAGTTATGTCAGGCTCAGGCTTCGAATGTTGATATAGCTGATGACACTGGTATCTCTCTTAAAGCATCACATGATATCATTAGTGCCTTAGCAGGGGGAAAAGAAAATTTGGGATTCACGAGAGAAGACCAAAAAAGCTACTTGCGTGGAAAAAGACAACGAAATTTGCAATACGGAGAAGCTGGGAGTTTATTAAGATATTTTCAACAACAAGCAGCTGAAAATCCATATTTTTACTATGCAATTCAATTGGATGTGGATGAGATGATTACTAATATTTTTTGGACTGACCATGAGATGATTAGAGATTATGAACTTTTTGGCGATGTCGTATCATTCGATACAACATTTTGCACAAATAAGGAGTATCGGCCACTAGCTTTATTTACTGGTTTTAACCACTTTAGAAAGACAGTGATTTTTGGTGCCTCATTATTATATGATGAAACTACAGCTTCATTTGAGTGGTTATTTGAAACCTTCTTGCATGCAATGTCAAGAAAAGAGCCTACCAGTTATTTCACAGACCAAGATCAGGCAATTACTAAGGCAATATCTGAAATCATGCCTAAGGTTTTCCATGGATTATGCACTTTTCACCTAATGCAAAATGCTTTGAAGCATTTAGGGTACTTGTATAAGAGTGGTTCAAAATTTGGTAATGATTTCAAAGCTTGTATTTTTGGATACGAGGATGAACACGAGTTAATTAAAGCTTGGGATTCTTTGATTGATAAATACAACTTGTATGAGAATGCGTGGATGAAGAAGACTTGGGAAAAAAGAGAGCAATGGGCGCACGTATACATGGAATACTTGTTCACTGCAAGAATGCGAAGCACCCAACTTAGTGAAAGCATGAACGCAACATTAAAGAGGTATTTGCAAGCTGATCATAATATTGTTCAATTTTTTACCCACTTCAATCGGATTGTTGTAGATAAGTGGTACGAAGAAGTAAAAGCTGTATATAATTCTAGACAACAATTGCCGAGAATGAAATTGAAAAGGTCTCCAATTTTGAACCAAGTTGCGAATTTGTACACCCCTCCTATCTTTGACTTATTTCATAATGAGTTGGATATGTCTCTTTCTTGTCAAGTGAAGCAATGCCATGAGTTAGAAGGAGAAGTTCGGTACATGATTAGCTTGTATGGTGATGATAGAAAGTATATTGTGGAGGGTAATATGGAAGTCAATGAGTTAGGAGGAGAACAAATTTGTCAAAAAATTCGTTGCACTTGTCAAAAGTTTGAAAACATTGGAATTTTATGTGTTCATGCAATTAAAGCACTTGATAGAATGAATGTTATGGAAATTCCTGAGAGGTACATATTAGGTCGATGGAGATTAGATGCCAAGAGTGGTGAAATTAAAGGAGGAAAAGTTGAAGTGGATGAGAATGATCCCAAGTTAGAGATATCAGCACGTTACAGGGATCTTTGTCCTAGGATGGCAAAGCTAGCAACTCAAACATCTGTTTATAAGTCTGTTAATCAATTGGTTGATGAAGGGATTAAGGAACTGTGTACAAAAGTGAATAAAATGATGGTATCATTTGATGATTTGGGTGATTATGGTAGTGGAAGCAACATTGATATGACTTCTAATCCTAACCTTGCACGAGTTAAAGGCTTAAAAAAAAAAAGGTGGACAGAAGCGTTGGAGTAGATTAAAACCTTGGCATGAGAAGACTAGTAAGTGGAAAAAAATTATTTCACAACCTACCGACCTTAGTAAGGTATTGTTCACCTAATTTGATTCTAATTTTTGCTTTCTTTTAGACTCATGCAATGTATTGATAAATGTTATAATTTGTTTAGAAAATTGGCCAATCAAGCAACACGTTAATTGTTCAAAGGTCCTCTTTATGCCGCTCACAGGTTAGATTTTATTGTTTATATTTAAATTTTCTTATAATAGCATATTTACTTCTAACAGTATTTTATGAATTAGGATGTTGAGATACCCTATTGGCCACAATTGTTGAATTATGGTCACAATCTTTTCAAGCTTGACGATACTAACGTTGCGTACTCATCAAGTTACCCACAGTCTACCCCTTTATCTTCACAATTATTAGTTAATCCACAAACTTCTCAGGTATGCAATTTAAGTTTATAATGTAGTTTGTTTTTAATAAAATAAATAAATTGATTCCAATATATTCTCTCACACTTATTCATTTTTATTTTTTTAGGGGATGTCATTTGATGAAGGAGAGGTCAATCCCATGGGGGACGAGTCATTCTTAGATAATGAAACTTTTTTAAAATTTTGTAGTCATTCACAACCTCCCCTACAAAATTAAAATGTAGTATTTTTATTTTATTTTTTATCGTAATTCTTAGATAATGGTGTTTTTTTTTTTTTTTTTTTTTGAGACGTATTTTGAATATTTCAAATGGGTTTTATAGAATTTTGTTTGAGCCTTGGAAATTTTGTTAGTGTTGTTTTGGATGGACATATTGTAGTTTTTGGCATAACTTGATACTTATTATTTTTTAATTATTGATTTGATGAATTATATTGTTTATTCTTGAAGTAGTCATTTTGCTTCCTGTTTAGATGAATAAGTGCAAATATATATCAAATTGAGTGGCGCCATCAATTCATAAAAAATATAAATTAAATGTACATTATTTATTCTCTCACTATGAAAGTAAGAACCACAAAATAAAGTGAGATTATGACATTCACCTAATCAGATTTATATACATATAGTTTTTTTTTTTATTTGTTTTTGTTTTTGATGACACTGCAGTTGGGTATACATTTGAATAATATAATAAATAATATATGTGTCATATATAATATTGAGGACGCAAAGTGGCGCAGCAGTAGAGGCGCTGCATTCGCGGGCGTGGTCATGGGATCAAACCTTGGTGCCATTAACCTTGGAGCCCAAAACAACGCCGTTTTGGGTGCACAACAGGTGCTGCTGCAGTATCCCCAAATCCATAATTTTTTATACGCATAAAATACTTAACGAATCCTACAAAATGAACAGTTCAAATTATAAAAATAAATTCATAAACAAACAGTAACCCCGTATCCTCTCTCTCTCCCCTTTGAAACCAAACCCTAAACTTCTCTCTCTTCTCCTTTTCATCTCCGTGACCACCACCTCCGTCTCTGTCGACACCAGTGGTGGTAGTGGTGTTTCCGGTGATCCGTTTCCCTCTCTCTTCCGGCTTCCAGGAGTACGCTAGATCATTTCGATATCACTATTTTCTAAAACCTTCTCATCTCTCTCTAGCTCTTCCATCGCCATCAACCCATGCCCACCATCTCTTTTTCCCCGCCATCTAAGAGTTTCAACAAATCACCAAATATCAACAATGCTTCATACTTCATCGAAACCGACAACATCACCGCCGTCTGAGGCTTCACCGATCTCACTACTCTCTCTCTCTCTCTCTCTCTCTTTCCGTTCAGTCCAGATCCAGATCCACCGCCTTCGGTTTGAAATAAAGATGAGATTAGGGTTTCTAAAGATCGTTGGAGAAAAATCGACTATGTCTCAGTTCTAGCAGTTTTACCCATCTTAAACTGCTATCGACGGAGGCATCATCGTCGACGTCCCAGGTATCCTGAGGATAAATCTGCTATGGTTGTTTTAGTTTGAGATAAAGGAAAAAAGAGGTGGACTGCCTCCTCCATCACCACATTTTTCTGATCTGAACTTCGGATTTCTTCAGAGATGAGAGTTGAGTTGGGTTATGGATTATTGATGAATGGATGTGGTGGTTGAGTTGGGTTAGGTTGGTGATTGTTGGATTGGTGATAGTTGAATACTATAGAAATCAAATGAGGAATAATGTATGGATTGGTGGTTGTTGTTGTTGATCGGGCTCAGATCTGTTGTTGATCTGTGATTTGATTTTTGTTGTTGTTGTTGAGAACCAACTTGCAAATGAACAGATAAAAAAATTGCCTAGAGAGAGAGACAGAGAAAAAGATTTGAACAGATAGGATAAATAGGCCTTCAAACAGATAATAAAATTTAAACAGATTGAGAAACATATTGCAAGTGAACATATTACAAAATTGCCTGAAGAGAGAAAGACGGTGAGAAAGATTTGAGCAGATATGAAAAATGAGCTTTCAAACAGATAATAAAATTTGAACAGCTAATAAATTTTGGATAGATAGATTTAAATTTATTAGCAAAAAAATTGAACAGAAAATAAAATTTGAATAAATAAGGGAAAATTTTTGAGCAGATAGTCAAAATTTTTGAACAGGTAGATATAAATTTAAATAGATAGATAATAATTTAAATAGATAGATATAAATTTGAACAAATATTCAAAAATTAAACAGATTAAAAAAATCAACAGATAAATTAAAAGATAAAATTGAAAACAGACAAAATGATTTCTCAACAAACTATTTCACAATTGGATCTTTCACCAACAAAAAAATATCTACTGGACCTAATGCCTTATACCTTCCTTTTAAGTTGAACTTTTCAACAATTTTCTCAATAAAGTTACCCTATAATCCCTCATCACCTCGCTTTTCACCAGGGTACAGAAAATGTAAAATTACCTAAATACCTTCTGTACGGGGAAAAGATATTCGTTGTTGTCCATACTCCTTTCGTCCAAGCTCCGAATCTATCCGATCGACCTGAGAACACAACGGCGGTGAGCTACTCGGTGGTGTGTTGCCGAAAAACCCCTCTGACGGTCAAGTTAGCACACACTCAGAGATAGAGAGAGAGAGAGGAAGAAAGTTGAATGTTTAGGTTTCTCTCACCAAATGATTTTCCATCCCCAGCATGGGGGGCGCAATCATGCTTATATACTTTCTGAGCTCAACTCTGCACCCATTAATCTCTCGACACGTGGAGCTGCTCTCCCATCTGTCAGCACAAATCCAGGGAACACCACCTAACTAAACCATCAGACAACTTTAGCAGGAACTCGGCAGCCCGGCGGCATTACCTCGGCCTTCCACGATTGTGCTGCGTAACGTGCCTAAGTGCTCCACTCACCGAGCCCCATAACGGCCGAGCTCGGTAGCATTCCGGCAGAGCCGAGCTCGAGACAGGTCGAGCGGTGCACAGAAGACATTTCCCGCCGAGCTACGCGTGCGACCTATGGAACCCGGGTTGGCAGGCAATCATCTCGGCCAAGTAAGCTCGGTCCAAACATGGGACCTGGACCTCGGGCCTGGGCCTCGACCGAGCAAGATCAACTCCAAGGAAGCCCCAGTTAGCTCGGCCTAAACAGGGGGCCCGAGCCACAACCGAGTGAAACCCACTCGGAACAGGCCCAAATTAGCTCGGCACAAACGCGCTCGGCCCTACCCAGTCCGACTTCCTCCACGGCCCAAAGCCAGATTATAAATCTCCCTCTCACCTTCCAACATCAAAATAAAAGTACTGTATTAACTATCATCTTCATCCTCTTCACGCTAAATCCTAATTAGTAAAGAGATAATAAATAAACAGAAAAAATAGAAATCATGTGCCTATATATTCACATTACTCCCTTAAATGCAAGTTCTACTTGTAACTTCATACAAATTGCTTTATTTAAATTAAAAATTGAAACTCTAAATACCAACCCAATGTCTCTCTTTTACTTTTTTGTGGATGTAAAAAGATGATAGGTGAGAGATTTGAAAAAAAAAAATATAAGAAGTCTCACAAGTTTAGTATAATTACACTAAGCTCACATAAAATTTAATTCATATAACACTTGGTCTTCTTTTCATCAGAAATTTGTTAGTTGTATAAATTAAAAAATAATATTATCATCTCTTTTACATTGAAATATATATTTTACCATGTGTACCTTTATATTTTCATACCATTTGCAATAGTTTTGATCTCTTTAAACTTCTTAAAAGAAAATTTCAGTATAATTATATTAAAATTATAGAGCTTATATTTTTTCTAAATCTCAAAGGAGCTCACTATAATTTACCAAAAGATAATAATGTCCTGGTTTTGACAACTTGGCAGGTGAACTTCCATTAGAGATGGGCAATCTTGTCAATTTGGAGGTATTGAATGCAGAAAGTGGTTCTCTTACAGTGCCTATTCCATCTTTTATCTTCAACATGTCTTCATTGAGAGTAATTTTTTTCATCGAGAGTAACTGATTTCAAAAACAATAGCCTATCTGGAAGCCTCCCATTGGACATTCAGTATGATCTCCCTTTCCTTAAAGAACTACGACTTGATTCCAATAAGCTTTCTGGCCAATTTCCACCAAGCTTGTGGGAATGTAAATGGCTTCAAATATTATCATTGGAAAGTAATGATTTCACAGGAAGCATATCTAACAACATTGGGAACCTTACATTGCTAAGAGAATTAGGTCTTGCTTTGAACAAGTTGACAGGTACTTCCCAAACTTTACTTGGTCTGCTTTTTGATAAATTAAAAACCCAAGATTTAAATTTCACATTGTGTGCAGGTGCATTACCAAAAGAAATTGGTAACCTTAATCTTGAGAGATTGTCTGTCTCTTTCACAGGCTTAACCGGCTTGATTCCCTCCCAAATCTTCAACATATCAACAGCAAGAATCATTAGCCTAAATGGGAATCAGCTCTCAGGCCATCTTCCATCAAGCCTTGGCCTCTGGCTTCCCAATCTTAAAGAGCTTTACCTAGGTGGAAATAAACTCAGTGGAACCATACCAAGCTCCATCTCCAATGCATCCAAACTTACCATCCTATTCATAACCTCCAACTCATTCACTGGCTCCATACCCAATACACTTGAAAATCTAAGACTCCTGCGCAGATTCTCTGTCTCTGAAAATAATCTTACCCGGGAATCTTCTTCTCTGGAATTAAATTTAATTACTTCTCTGGCAAATTGCAACAATTTGAAAGATTTGGGAATAGCGTGGAATCAATTCAATGGCATCCTCCCAGCTTCATTTGGGAATCTCTCCACTTCTCTTCAACAATTGGAAGCATTCGGATGCAAACTCAAGGGGGAAATTCCCATTGGCATTGGCAACTTGAGCAGCTTGAATGTCATAAGTCTAGATGACAACAAGTTCACTAGCTTTATCCCTGCAACAATTGGAAGGTTAGAACGCCTTGACCGCTTGTATCTTGAACACAATAGGTTACAAGGCACCATCCCAAATGATCTTTGTATGTTGAAGAATTTGGGAGACTTGTATCTAAGTGACAATAAGCTAAATGGATCAATACCAACATGCTTGGGTGAACAAAAAACCTTGAGACATATCTACTTGGAATCCAACAATTTGAATTCCACAATACCTTTAACCTTGTGGAGCCTTAGAGATCTCCTCGGTCTAAACCTGTCCTCAAATTCTCTCACTGGCTACATACCACTAGATATTGGAAATTTGAGGGTCATAACAGAAACAGACTTATCATGGAATCAGTTATCAGGCGATATCCCAAGCACCATTGGAGGAGCCCAAACATTAGTTACTCTCTCCTTGGCACATAATAAACTACAAGGACCTATTCCTCAATCTGTGGGCAAATTGATAAACTTGGAATTCTTGGATCTATCCTATAACAATTTGTCCAGAGACATTCCTCAATCACTAGAGGTACTCAGGTATCTTTAATATTTGAATCTCTCCTTCAATAACTTGCAAGGAGAAATTCCTACTGGAGGGCATTTCACAAACTTCACTGCTGAATCATTTATGCAAAACTTTGGGTTGTGTGGTGCACCTCAATTGCAAGTCCCGCCATGCAAAACTATTCACAAACCAAGAAAAGTTTGGATTTACTGAAATATATCTTACCGTCAATTGCATTTGCAATACTTGTGGCAGCCTTTGTGTGGATAAGATGTCGAAAAGTCAATATGGCACTACCAATTCGAGTAGATTCAATGATTCATTCATGGAGACGGTTTTCATATCAAGAACTTGTACGAGCAACAAATGCATTTAGTGAAAGCAAGTACATGCCAAATGGGAGCCTTCAAAAATGGTTGTACTCTCACAATAATTTTTTGGATGTCTTGCAAAGGTTGAACATAATGATAGATGTTGCATTAGCAATGGAACATCTACATCACGGTCTTACAACACCTATTGTTCACTGTGATTTGAAGCCCGACAATGTCTTGCTTGACGAGGATATGGTTGCACATGTTGGCGATTTTGGAATTGCAAAACTGTTTGGTGAAGGAGAGTATATAGCACAAACCAAGACCCTCGCCACAATTGGGTACATGGCACCAGGTGATTCTCGCTATTTATTGTTTCTCATTAATTCTTTTGGTTCATTAATTGGGGAAGACATCCAAAAAAAAATTAGGAAATAATTATTAAGACATCTATTGTCTAATAATCATTAGGCAATAGATTCCCTAATAATTTTAGTT
Source organism: Camellia sinensis (assembly GCF_004153795.1). NCBI lineage: Eukaryota > Viridiplantae > Streptophyta > Magnoliopsida > Ericales > Theaceae > Camellia > Camellia sinensis. The sequence continues at coordinate 778,355 of NW_021025732.1, read as the reverse complement.
GTATTCCCGATACATATTCTCACAATCTATGCCACAATGTGTCTAAATAGAGGATTTGATTGAGTATCGAGGGTTCGAGGAATTTAGGCCAATATACCAAATGAAAGTAGATCGATTAATACTACGATGATTGAGAGTATCGGCCGACACATCAAAGGTTAGATGATCCAGAGTATCAGTCAATACATATCAAGGATCATATTTTTTAAAAAAACTATTACCAACACTCTAAAACCAATTTTTTAAATTGCGGTTTGTGAACCGGACTGTTACATAATGCGTATTGGCATTACATATACCGCCTGATAAGGTACATAACGGCCACCTTTTAGGTTCACAATTTTCAATTTTTTCTTCTCTGGACTTAATTGAATTAATTGATATTATATTGATCATGAGTTGCAATGTGATGCATAGAGTATGGAATGGAAGGGATAGTCTCTACAAAAGGTGATGTGTACAGTAACGGAATTATGTTGATGGAAGTATTCACAAGGAAGAAGCCGACAGGCAAAATGTTTGAAGGAGAAATGAGCTTGAAAAGTTGGGTAAGTGACATGATATTGCAGGGTCATGGTGGTTCAATACTTCTAGCTATGGACTCCAATTTGATAGGAAGTGAATCAGAAGATGTAAATTTCACTGTTAAGGAGCAATGTGTGTTGTTAGTCTTGAGTTTAGCCATGGACTGTTTGAAAGATCAGCCGAACGAGAGGATCAACATGAAGGATGCCTCAGCTAGACTCCGGAAAATTAGAACTGTGTTTCTAGCAAACAATGGAAAGGGCTTGAAGGGCAAAGATATATGTCAAGACTAACTGCTATCAAGTCTAGAAATAAATATTTTTCTATTTCTTTCTTTCAATTAGTTTGTAATTGTGTTCGTAAATAATCTAAGCTAATACAATAAAGAAATACTTGGTACCATCCATGTTTTGGTGAAGTGTCAAGTCAATTTTTGCTCAACTAGAAAATGATAAAGATGAAAATTCATAACTAATGAAAGGTACATATGTAATAACAAAACTTGCACATTTTTCCAGTAATTTAACTCAATCACCGACATTTTGTGAGAATACCTCCTGCCCAACACTGGTAAACCCTAAAAAAGAATGAGATGAAGACCACCCTTCATTTAGTATGAAATAATCATCAAAGGGATCAGAAATCTCTGAAGAACTACCACACCATGAAAAGCCATAACCAAGTGCTTGTGCTATCTCTGTGACTTCTTGCCTGTAAAGCCCTTGCTCATGTATAGCTGTCACTTTCATTCTAAAAATTAAGCACTCAAAATCATCATCAATGATTTAAGCATGCAGATACCAATAGGTAAACATCATCCCGATGCAAAATTCATCCAACTCAATACCATTAAGTAATCTCGCCACGCCTTTATTATCAAACTTAACGTCCCTTAATTGTTCATCGTATAGTTGTAATTTCCTTACTCCCCTCTTAGTCTTCTTAATAAATCGGGGAATATTCTGAACGTACCGTCTGCGAACATACTGGGTCTTAAAAGGTGCACGACTACGGTAACTACGCCTATATCCACTGGCCGCCGGTGTCCTTGGTTGATTATCATTTAAGAAAACAATCAACAACTTTTGCCTGCATTCTTTAAGAAAGAGTGAACCATGAAAAATTGACACAATCTAAAAGCTTTCATATAAATCTACCTGTTGATTATACAATAGTCTCAAAGCCCCAACATGGCAAATTAAAGAAGAAAAAGTCTAGGAACACAAAAATCAATCACAGAACCGGACAAAACTCTCTCATATGAGGTGGATTCTAACTTTTTGTGGATCCCACCTCATGTGAGTGGGTTGTGTTTGGTTTAGTGATTGGTTTTTATACAAGTAAAAAAACTGATTAAAGAAAACCACCATAGACAGGTTACTACTACAAGAGTCAGTTTACGAGCCAGCTTCCTGCCTGCCTTTGGTACCTGGAGACCAAAATGCAATGGAAAGTATCAGACAAACTCGGTAGTAAGAAAATTTGTAACTTTATAGTCATAACAGAAATATAATATGCAAATTTCTCATCCAAAGAGAATAAATGAATAAAGGTTCAGATGGAATTCTCAACCATCAAAACTTTCTTTTGTGTCTTGTTCCCTCTTCATTTGTGGCAGTGAGGCATCTACATCAATGCAAATGCTTGTCATTCCACTTAATACTAGGGTATAGTAGGCAGTTAGAGCATCTCTATCAGTGTGCTATCCTCCATGCCAACGCTAAAATTTGGCAACAACTCTTCCAAACTAATCTCCAATTGACTGCTATCTTCCATGCCAAATTATAGCAATGCCAAATAACATTTATATCTCTCTCATGATAGGGCCCACAAATAATATTTAGAATTGACATTTTGTAATGAAAATACATTTTCACCGTTGGAACAACATTGCTAAATTATGACATTTTGGCACTCTGTATCATGTCAAATTTTGGAGCTGGTATTGCCATTTTGATACCAGCCTTTGGACATGTCCATATCCGAGTACATGCTTTATAGTCATAACAGAAATATAATATGCAAATTCTCATCCAAAGAGAATAAATGAATAAAGGTTCAGATGGAATTCTCAACCATCAAAACTTTCTTTTGTGTTTTGTCCCCTCTTCATTTGTGGCAGTGAGGCATCTACATCAATGCAAATGCTTGTCATTCCACTTAATACTAGGGTATAGTAGGCAGTTAGAGTATCTCTATCAGTGTGCTATCCTCCATGCCAACGCTAAAATTTGGCAACAACTCTTCCAAACTAATCTCCAATTGACTGCTATCTTCCATGCCAAATTATAGCAATGCCAAATAGCATTTATATCCCTCCCATGATAGGACCCACAAATAATATTTAGAATCGACATTTTGTAATGAAAATACATTTTCACCGTTGGAACAACATTGCTAAATTATGATATTTTGGCACTCTGTCTCATGTCAAATTTTGGAGCTGGTATTGCCATTTTGATACCAGCCTTTGGACATGTCCATATCCGAGTACATGCTCAGTAATCAACATCGTTTGCCTCTGGAAAGAAATCAAATTTATATTGAGCAAAAACAATGATTAATTTTAAATTTCATGTAAATATGCATTAGAGAATTATCAGTATTACCCACCAGATATAACAACTCTCACAGAAATTTCATATCCATGGTGTGCTGTAGTAAAAACATGTCACATGGGTTGTCCTTTTTCCACTTTTTTCCCAGAGATAAGCAATGTAGGTCATTAACAAGAAAAGAAAACATTAAAAAAAATAAAAATGTGTATTCAATAAAAAAGTTGTGCATAGAAAAAGGCAACGATCAAGTTAAAATACATATAATAATTGCACTATAAAAGTTGATAGATATATAAGCTACAGAATACCCCTTTCTACCCATTTCCAGTATAACGTGGCAGTGAAACTACACATACATGCAAGTAAGTTCATATTGTTCAGCAAATTATCCAGTTCAAAATATGTGTTATTTGTTAAAGAACGCTAAAGAGAAAATGTTAACTTGACATAGGTACTGAAACATCCTAGTAGTGTTCAACAATTACAACAATAGGAAAGAAAAAAGAGGTGCAAATCCAGGATGGAGAAGCCTTGGGTTTGAAGTACAGAGGTGCAAATCCAGCTCTCCTGCACAATATGGTTTAACCAAGAAGGATTTGTGGCCAACACAAGTTCTTAGGATAAGGCTTAATTAAAAGCGACCCAATATTTTCAGAGCATCATTTACAAATCTGATCATTGTGTTGCCGTGCAGCTTCTAATTTGATAAAGTCAAAAAGACCCGTACAGCTTCTAATTTGATAAAGTCAAAAAGACCACTTATTCATAAAGAACATGCTTCAACAACTGGAGCTCTTTGGTATTCAACATCAAGGCCATCAAGTAGTTTTGTGTAAGGGCAAGTAAAAGAAACATCCGACAAATTTTTCACACCTTCAGTTTCTTTGAACATTTGACTGCCATTATCTTCTGCGCAACCAACATCATCAAAGCCACTCTCCACAGGATCTTTCATATGGATTATCTTACCAAACAACTGGAACGAACCCAAACCAGCTTCTGTTAAGGAGTTGCGGCCCTGTTTTTGAGCTAGCTCATTGCCATAGAAATGCACACTGCTCTGACTATCGGGTGACAAATTGTCCTGCTAACTGCCAATGTTCAGCTCAGTAGACACAGTTCTCACCTTTGGTGTCATGTTGTTGCCAAAAAATTTATCTTTGCACATCTGATGGGTATTTTCACTTATCAAGTTGGATAAACTTGATGCAAAAAATGTATCTTGCCTGGCTCCCTGCATGCCAGCAGGAAAAGAATTGTAATTCATCAATGATGGCTTCAAGTACCCTATCATTGAATTACTTAGTCCTGGTATAGGAATGAAGAGGTCTCCCTTTCCATCAGTTGGTAACCCAGGATTCTGAGGAAATCTGAATTTCTTTGCTGGAGGGAATGTGGAATGGAGCGGTGGTGTGGGCTCGACATACTCAATTTGCCAAGGGCTGACCCTCTTCACATTCTGCAGAACTTCAGGTTCATCCCATGTAACCTGTGGCAGGGAGGATTATAACAACTTCAGGCTAGTTAAGAAGGTGTAAATAGTATCCTCCCAAAGAAGGGGGAGGGATGGTTTTTAATAAAAGCAGCATCACAGCATGTTCATTTAAATATTTCTCAGAAATTAAAATTTAAATTGGATGAACTCTTTGTAACTTAATATTTGAGTGAGAGAGAGAGAGAGAGGCTTCCCCAATTCTGTATTTACTGACAATAAGAGTAAGACTTGGCATATTCCCGCAACTGCAAAGAAAATGTGACATACTGATATATGACACACGAACTATTTTTTGCCAGCTATTGATATGTCACATGTATACATTTAACATTAAATCACATGGGCACAAGATTTATAAACCATGGATGGAACAGGTCAAGACACACATGCACATGGGCACAAGATAATGTTTATCTGGCCTCCTTAAACATTAGAATTTGCTCTTGCTACCTTTATTTGTCTTCACATAGCCAACGGCATAAATCATACCTAAAACCGATTATGAGCTAATAGTTATTATGCTTTCATTTGGATGGCAAATAATGGGAGATTGCAAATAGACCACACTACCGGGAGTAAGATCCCAGCAACATCTATTCCATTCAAGCATTCATGAATCTTGTCCAACTACTCTGGGAATACATATATGTTTTCATAGAGAAAGAGTGAGAAAGGAGCCTTCGCTTTCTTCACTTACTAGGCTGTTCAAAATAATTGATTACCTTAAAAATTTTACATACATTTAGGTCTGCTCAACCCAACTTTCAAATTTGGATATGCCAAATTGCCAAATTTTTTTGAAGGCTTATGTGTCAACTTGACATTTATAAAAATAAGCACTCCACCCAATATGTCAAATTTATTAATTTATTATATTTTTTACTTTGATATAACAACTTTCATATTAAATGTTTGGGGGGAAAAGACGCATTATATGGGTCCCACATATTAAACGAATTAAAAAAATAAGACTAGCATCTCCTTCCTCATATGTCAAGTTTGACATAGGAGAGGGAAAGCCAAATGCCACATAGATATTTAGGGATTGTTTGGGGTGTCCTAAATAAGTGCACTTTTTATCTTTTTGGACTAAAAAATTAAGGTTGAAAATATAGATGTTTGAGTTAACTTTTTGACTTTTTATGGAAAAATGTGTAATAAAAAATTGTAAAAATTGATTTGTAGGGAAAAATTCGAATTGAGAGTTGTGCAGCCGTAATTGTTGACTTTTGGTGAATAGTGTTAACTTTTTAACTTTTTAAGTAACTTTTTGTCTTTTAATCTTTTTTGAAAGATCCCAAACTTGCCCTTAGCATTATGGTCGGAGCTTTTTCATGTCATTTTTTACTATTTCACATGCCACTTAAGAAAAGACATATCCATTGGAGATGTTCCAAGGGACCTGACTTCTTGGCTTATCAAAACTTACGTCTACAAGGTATGTTGTTCTATCTAAAAGTCCCGTGCATATAGTAGACACCCCAATTTTGACTGGCCCTAAGACTTGGGTAGCCCCAAAGCGATTCCTCGATGATGAAACAAAAAAGGATCTCAAGTTATCCTCAAGCAAGTCTTTCGAATGGAGGAGATTCCTAGCCTCATACCCCTTTTTGGCCAAAACGTTTTCGGAACCCTAAAATCTATTTTCAAAAATGTTTTTGAAGGCAATGGGAACTTTTTCATTCATTTTGGCCATTCTTAAAATTGTGTTTTCAAAAAATGTTTGATCCGCTTTTCAAAAGAGTTAGCATAGAAAGCCAAAATAAAAGAGAAAATAGGGGAAACCTTTCAAGAAAATTTGCCTAATAAGGCTAGGTCGGCCGGACAACTTCCATGCAACACACTGAACAACTTTGGTCCGTGGAAGCGTGTCCAGGCCTTTTCTGATTTAGTGTGCAAATTTTTAAGGAAATAGGCCGGATCATTCTACACCGGCTAGATAAGTCTTATCCAGTGCAACCTATTTTGACGTCCGCGAAACAGCTTTCTTGTGAGGTGTCCCAAGGATCTTGGAATATGCCATCCGGATCCATAGAATCTAGAGGCATATTCCAAACCCCCAAAGCCTGTAAAAGCCCCCTCCCTTTGGAGAATTAGAGGTCCCAGTTCCAAAAAAGATCCCAAAATTCCTTAGATTGATCCCTAATTCCAAGATTTTAAATCAATTTCCAACTGTAAAAGCATTTCCGATTTGCCTAAGACTACATTCTCAACCAAACAGTTTCTTGAGTGGTTCTCCTAGCATCCTGGAATATTCCATTTGGATTAGGAGTGGTCCCCAAGCATTTTGAAATATGTCATGTGGATATCCTGAGCATATTCTCTTGGTTGATACCTTTCTTTGGCTTATAAATACAACCATTTGGGTAGAGATTTGAAAAAAAGGCTTTGCTCTCTCCTTACTTTACCAAAACTCCGCCCAAATACTCTCAAAACACTCTCTCTCCTCCATTGAAGATCAAGCTTGAAGATCCATGAGACTCCATTGAAGCTTGAGAGGAAAATTAAAATTGTTTCTTATTGCTTTGCTCTCATAAGGTATTTTCTTTCATATTCTCTACTTTCTTTTGTTTTGTTTTCTTTTCTCTTCTCTTCTCCCAAACACTCTCTATTCATTACTATTATTGGAGATTTGATTGATTATATTGGGCTTGCAGATAGAGGAGAGGATTTACCACCCCTCCATAGGATTTGATGATGATATGAATTCTTGTTTTTTTGCATTTTCTCTCATTTTCTTGCATTTTCTCACCTATTTTTCTCATCTTCCAAACATGGCTTGATTGTCTTGATTCAATGCTTTCTAGTGGATTAGTAGGCTTTTTTGTTTGATTTGTAGATTAATTAGTTGATTAAATGTAGTAATTGTTGCATTTTCTCTCATCTTCTCTTGTTTTCTCTTCCATTTTCTTAGAAGCCAAACAAGTGCTTCCTCTTCAAAAGAGTTCGAAGCTCTCTTCTCAAACCCTTTGAACATGGAAATGGATGTTTACATCCATCTTCCATGAGTAAGAAGATGAGCTTCTAATTATTTTTGATGAGTTTCATGTATTATGGTGGTTATTTACCATTTCCTATCATTTTCTCTCACTTTCTTATCACTCTCTTTTTCATTTTCTTGGAAGCCAAACATTTTGGCTTCCTCTTAGAAATGAATAGCAATCTATTCTCTCCATTTATTTTGACATAGGTTTTAGCATCATTTTGCCCTTTTCCATGAAGAAGAGATGTAGATTATATTTCTTTTCTTTGATTTCAATTCCATTACTTTGAGTCGCTTCTATGATCATTATGATTTAGTTTCTTAGCTTCTATTGATTAGTTGCTTCCATATTTCTATTTGATAGCTTTGTTAGTATAGTTAAATCATCCATGTTAGCTTTTATTTTGCTAGTAGTTGCTTCCATTATCTTTGTTGAGTAGTTTCTTTTGTTTGTAGCTTTGATGTATGCCTCCCTTCTCTCCTTCTCTCTATCCCTTTTATTTTACGTTTTCCATATTGTTTTGGCATCACGTTTCGTTTCATATCATTTTCCTTGCTTTGCATTCATTCTTCATGCATAAGGCTTGGCTCATTATACTTAGTGCTTTCATTATTTTCTATGTGATTTTGTGCGCAATCCCATACCTTGCGATAGTTCACATGTCATATGCTAGTAGCCAAGTCTTTAGTTGCATTCTTGTGCATGTATTGCATTAATTTTCTTACATCCGGGATCATGCATATTTTTCTAATCCCTTGCACTTGGCTTGATGCAAATGAGTACTAGGTGAGCTTCTTTCATTTTTGTATCCCGTTTATACGTGTTTTTCTTACTATGTCTAACATTTTACCATGTATCTATTTGCTTACTTGAGATATCTCTTTGATTGCTGATGGATAGAGATTATTTTGCTCAAGTTGGGGTGATCTTGATTTCTATGCATGTAAACTCATCTTTTCTTCGAGTTACACATCTTCAAACTCTTTTCTGAAAACGCATCAAATCAAAGTATTCCAAAGTAAGTGATATAGACTATATTTGCTTGCTTCGCATAATAATTCTAATATTAATAATCGGAACATGAGCATATCTTGGTAATGAATCTCATATTGTGAATTAGTAGAGGCCGATCTATGATCAGGTGAGTAAGAGTGCTCAATTCATGACATTCCCCCCTCATACCTAAATTCCCGAGTCGACACACTTTGGTTGTGATGGACAATGGCCTTTGGCATGAATCATGGATTTCCTAGTTTTCCCAAAAGATTAGGTGGCAATTCTGAGTCTGATGATGTAGTTCATTTTTGGCATTTCTTGTGATTGGCGAATTTTCTATGGATTTGCTAAATTTGGACTCTCATTATATTTTACATTGCACACTTGTAAAACCAGACCGAAGGTTTGAACTGTCGGGCGCACTCGGACCCCTCGAGACACCCACACATTTACCAATTGTTTACAATAAACCCCCCAAAAAAACGTATGTTTGAAAAAAACAAAAAAACCTTGATGAAATTAATTCTTAGATGGATGAAGAAGCATCTCTTTCAAATTATTTTTCAATTAACTTGTTCAAAAAAAATTATGGCACCCAATATATCACGGAAAAGGGCACATATCAAAAAAATATATCATGGAAGAAGGAAATAGCCTTGCTTGCCACTAAATTATGCACTCTTCACTTTGAACTACTTTCACCACAATAAAATAATTATAAGTACTAGACCAAATAAATTACCCACGTCCACATTAGAAAAGCCACACCAACCCCTCTGTATACAATGAAATGATAAAGTCATTGCATCAAGTGATTGGCAACTTGAAATGTTATATACAACCTAAAGGTCACGACTAAATTTAAGCATCATGAAACCAATGGAGTGCATGAACTAGCCTGACAAAATTAAAGCTCAGAAAATTCTTCCTTAGGCACGGTCAGCTTCACCCTACACCAGGCCTAAGGAGAAATTTCAATGCAAGGCTTTTTATATTTAAATATAAATTTAAATAATACTTGTAAATTTTTATATTGTAAAATTTTATTTTTCTCTTCAATTTTTACAACTAAGATTTTGGGAGTCATTTAAAAACTTTCAGGGGCTATGAAATGAAAATGAGTTATCTAGTAAATAGAAGTCATATTCAAAGGGAAGACTATGCTAAGAAAAAAAAATGGTGAAAACTAAATTTGTAGAACATATTCAAAATTAGCAGAGGTCTTTTTGTAAAGTGAACCTTCTTAAAATAATTGATTGGATTTTTTCTGAAAGAAGTGAAGCTTTTTTCCAACGTAGACATTCTAAAAATGTAAAGTGGGTGTCTTTTACAAACATATACCAAACCGACGAAGGCCTTTTCTAATATGTAGAACATGTATTATGCTCAGCTCCTGGGTGAAGGCCTTGTCCATTCTTTTTTTTTTTTTCTTGGTTGCCGTGCGGATGTCTTGTTTAAGTGGATCTTTTGAAAACGTATATGTAACAGTATTTTTGTTTAAATTAGGGGGCCTTTTCAAATTGGGACCCAAAGCCATTGCTTTAGTGGCGTTACCACTAACAAAGTTTGGGATTGGCATAAAAAAGCCACATTTTTTCCTGAACTTTCGTCTTCATCGGTTTTTTTTTTTTTTTTTTGGTTTGGATTTGTGTCAATTTTTTTTACTTCTAATGTAGAAGGATCTAAATAAAAAAATTAAAAAAAAAAAAAAAAAAAAAATCGGTTTTTTTTTTTTTTTTTGGGATTTGTGTCAATTTTTTTTACTTCTAATGTAGAAGGATCTAAATAAAAAAATTAAAAAAAAAAACTAACAGAAAAGGCCAACCCCAAACCAATTAGTCAGCCCTGACCTTGGGAGATGATTGAAACCAAAGGATCAAAACAGCCAAAATGTTTCTACTTCTATTGATCTACAACAAAACATGGTGGAAAAATAAAATTCATATTTTCCCATAGAAATAGAATTGTTTCTGGGAACATAACCCCGACAGTGGCCAGACATTTTTTCCCAGAACAGAATTGACAATAATCACAAAACTTGATAAAAGGTACCATTCAAAAATAAAAATAAAAAATCAACCAATTCAAATTAGCAAGGACTCCAATAATCACAGAAAGTACTCCAAAGGGCAAGGGGCAGACAATATTATCACAAAATCAAGAGCTAAACTGATGAATTTTGTTCCTATAAGCAAGTCAATATGTATCAAAACTGAAACCATCTCTTTGTTTGATTGAGTAGCAAACTCAAACCCAACTAAAAAACCAGAAAATCAATGATGGAACCGTAATTAAAGTGAAACATACGGGGCTTTTTCCAAATTAAGCCTAGTTTGGTCGAAATTCCCAGAACAAGCTGAAGCGTGTTTACAAAACACGCTTTCAACATGTTCTGACCCAGGCGCACAAAATAAATAAAATTGTAAGAGCGTGGTTACGAAACACGCTTTTAATTAAGAAAACGATGTTGCTATTAGCGTTTTCAAGCTTAAATAATAGCGCAACGTGAAAACGTGTTTTGAAAACACATTTTCAATAAAAAAACGAAACAAAATCATGCACTCACACTCATTTTTTTTTCCATCTTTGACTTTTTGGTATGGGTTGTTGGCTTTTTGGCTAATTTAGTAACTTTTTGGCTAATTGGCTAAAATAGCCTCTTGCCAAACGAGGCCTGAGTAGCAAACTCAAACCCAATTAAAAAACCAGAAAATCAATGATGGAACCGTAATTAAAGTGAAACATACGGGGCTTTTCCCAAATTAAGCCTAGTTTGGTCAAAATTCCCAGAATAAGCTGAAGCGTGTTTACAAAACACGCTTTCAGCATGTTCTGACCCAGGCGCACAAAATAAATAAAATTGTAAGAGCGTGGTTACGAAACACGCTTTTAATTAAGAAAACGCTGTTGTTATTAGCGTTTTCAAGCTTAAATAATAGCGCAACGTGAAAACGTGTTTTGAAAACACATTTTCAATAAAAAAACGAAACCACATCATGCACTCACACTCATTTTTTTTTCCTCTCTCTCTCTCTCTCTCTCTCTCTCTCTCCGTGTGTGTCTCACTCAACATGTCTCCTACGGTTTTACAGGGCACCTCCATGGAAGATTCAATCTAAAACCACGTTCAATAAACGATGAAAGCAAACACGAATCAATTCCTCAAACATTTGACAATCCAAGACATGTCCAAGATCACTTTTCTTTGATCCAATCAACAAATAACTCAGAACCCATATACCACAAACACCAAACGGGGCGATCACAAAGACACCCAAAGCGATAAATCATCATTAACAACGGTCCAAATGCAAGAAAAGTAATTTACTTCTAGGGTTTAAGAGAAATCAATCAGAATACGAAATTAGCACTTGAACTTTCGATTGAAAAAAATATAAGATACAAAAAAACACATACATATATGTTTATAAATAAAACAAAATAAAAAAATTACCTTTTTATTGTTCTTTGAGTTCGATTTTTAGGGTTTGATAGTGTATTCGCAAGTAAGGTATCAAGAAAGGGTTTATCGGAACGGAATTTGGATGGAAACGTCTTGCGTTTCAGCGCCGCAAACCACAAACTCTATAGAGGGATGGGTGTAATCTGGTACACAACTGAGTAGCGTAAATATCGTCGTCTTGCAAGCAACTATTGCCACGTAATTAGTTGCTGGACCCTCTCCCTGTCGGCATGTGGGCCCAGATTGATTTTTAAGACTCTGTTGGGATTGACAACTCATTTTTGTAAACGTTGTGGTTTTTATTTCTTTCTTTTTATTTTCGTACTTTTTTGGAATATTATTTTTTTTGAAAAATGGTAAGCATCTTAAATAATTTATTAAATTTTTTATTAAAACTCTTACATGGGTACGAGATTCACATAAATTTACATGCGTGTGAATTTCACACCATATAAAAAATTTGATAAAAAATTTAATAGATTATTGAATCTCTATCATAATTTGTTTGTTTTTAAAATATAAAATTAATTTTCAATTTTTTTAAAAAAGAAAAAAATAATTTCAGTTATTTTCAAGAAAAAAAAAATGTAAGTACAAGATGTGATTTTGTTTTTATATTGAAAATGAATTTTCAAAACACGTTTTCACGGTGTGCTATCATTTAAATTTAAAAATACTAATATTTTAAATTAAAAACGTTTTTGTAATTATATTTTTATGATTTTATTTATTTTGTACGCTTGGTCAGAGAGCATATTTTGTAAACAACCTTCAGTTTATTCCGGAAATTTCAGCTAAGACTTAGGCCTCATTTGAGAATAGATTAATTTAGTAACTTTTTTGCTATTTAGGGCTGGTTTGGGGTGTCTTAAAAAAGTACACTTTTTGTCTTTTTGGACTAAAAAAGTTGAGAAAAAAATATAGAGGTTTGGGTTAACTTTTTGGATTTTTATGAAAAAATGTGTATTAAAAAATTGTATAAAAATAGTGTGTAAGAGATGAATAATGACAGGTGGGCCCCAGCCGTACAAATCGGAAGGTGTGAATGGGAGTTGGAAATTATTGGCTATTTTTTGTACAAAGCACTGCACGGTTTTGTTTGGTCTGTGGGGGTTATCACGGGTCCCATTTTAATAATCGGAACCGTTCAATGTGTATAACTCGTCGAACACTATGTACCTATAAAAAATCACGTTAATCGGATATCGATAGCTATCTGATCAGATATATTTATTTTTCAATCATTAATTATAATACCATCCATTTGTCGAACATAACTGATCTGATCATATAGTTATCGATATCCGATCAATGTAATTTTTTGCAGACATATAGTACTCGACGAGTTCTACACATTTAACGGTTCAGATTATCAAAACGGGACCCGTGATAGCCCCGCAGGCCAAACAGCGGTGTGTGTGCAAATCACACCCAATCATTTCATATATGTGCACTGCCGCTGCACAGCAACCAGCTTTTGGTCAATTCGGTGTGTACTTTGGGCAGAAAATAATTATTATTATTATTTTATTTTTTTTGTGAATAGTGATATCTTTTTGAATTTTAGAGTAACTTTTTGACTTTTTGCCTTATTTAGGTTAAGCCAAACCAGCCCTAGTTAAAAATATAGGTAAAAAAAACTTGTATGTTTGGGATGATTTTTTAACTAATTACGAAAAGATGTACAAAAAATAAAGAGAAAAAAGAATCTTTGACTTTTTGTTATGAGTTGTTGATTTTTTTGACTAATTTAATAACTTTTTGACTAATTGACTAAAATAGCCTCTTGCCAAACGAAGCCTTAGTATGGAAAAAAAACTTAGTGGGTAGGCTTAACCGAAACATACAAATAGATATATACCTGAAGCATCCGCCACGGAGAGCCTCGCCATGTACAGTTATCTGGCGCCATTGACGGTGAAACAGTCCCCTGAAACCAAGTCATCCTTGACGAATCGTCGGTCTCCATTGCCATCTTAACCCTCATTCCTGAAGTCCAGAACACCTTCAGTGACTCCTCCGCTGATTCTGCCTTCACCACAAAGTCCCCCAATCCCACTCTTGGATAATACACCACCCCAAACCCCATCCCCTGCGCCGCCAACTCTGCAGCCTCCGCCACCGACTCCGCCGAAACCCTCCCTCTTCCATTCCTCCAAAACCCCTCTTTCCCCCCACCATCACCACCACAATTCCACCGCCCACCGCAATCGGCATTGGACCGCACAGCTCTGCGAACCCCAACAAAAAGCTCGCCACTGAATCCATTCCTCACAAACACCACTGAATCGCCAGCAATCAATTTCTTGTGATTCACAAACTTGCTCCAACCAGTGGTCAGCAAATGGCGGCGCGGAGTGCCCCGGTAGATATGCCGGAACTCCCAGGAAACGCCGTGCACGTCCCTAATCGACACCGTCTGGACTGGCGGCTCCGCCTCGAAATTCAGCGGCGGGAAAATTGAATCCGCACAGAACCTCGGCACCGAGAAACCTCCCCCATTGTTCGCGTCCGACGGCGTCAGTATCTTCGCGAACGACACCGCCGCCGCCGCCGCCTCTCCGCAGTCTTCTTCCACACCACCACCGCCATAATCACGCGAGCGGTCGATGGGGAGGAGGCGGAGCTTGGCGAAGACCTCGTCGGTTTCGGCGTTTGCGAGTAAGTTGACGGCGGCGATGCGGCAGAGGATCAACGGCTGAGATGAGACGAGGGGAGAGAGAAATGGAGGGGAGGAGGAATGCTCGGCGTGGCCTTGGGGGAAGTAGAAAACCCTAGAATAACCCTAGAATTGAGGGTGGGGATGTGGACGGAGGTGCCGGCGAATGCTTTCCGGACGATGGGGTCAACCTGCCGGAGCTCGTCATCTGTGGTCGCCATTGCTAGGGTTTTGAGAGAGTGGGAAGAGGATGAAGATGGAGTTGAAGAGGAGTGGGTTTGGGGGTTTTTGACATACGGGCCTCTCTCTCTGTCTCTCTAAAAGCAAAGCAAAATGTCTGATTCGCAAGCTCTCAGAGAGTGGAGAGAGAGAGAGAGAGCGAGTGCCGTTTTGGGCCGAAAAGCGGGCACGAATGCAAAATGGGATTAAGGGGTAGTTTGGTAAATGTATTTTTTTTAATTTTTAGATAAAATCATTT
The DNA here is from genome assembly GCF_004153795.1 of Camellia sinensis. Taxonomy (NCBI): domain Eukaryota; kingdom Viridiplantae; phylum Streptophyta; class Magnoliopsida; order Ericales; family Theaceae; genus Camellia; species Camellia sinensis. Next base: position 763,197 of record NW_021025732.1, on the reverse strand, counting down.
TGAAAAACTTCAAGAAATTCTATTTTCACATACATATTTATCTCAGTGTAAATTATTTTTCAATATATACATTTATTAATTTAGTTATTGATTATTTTTCTCATTCCACAAACTTAATGTTCCAATTATACCCTAACTTATATCTTATACACATACCACATAAACACTCATTCCACATACCTTTATCTATTTCGGTTGAAAGCATCATTTTCACACAACTGATGTATCAAAATGACCCATTGACAACTCCATTATCGGGGTCTTTATCGCCGAGCACAAAGCCACCGTGCACAACCGAGCTCCCACTATTTGTGGATGAACCCCAATCTTCCTCCAGCAAGCTCTGCCAACAAGAACATAGCATGAAATCCATCATCACCGAGAAGATATCCATCAATTAACTATTTTTGCTTCTAGGTCAGATGCTGGGTTGCGGTATTCTTGAACAATTCTTTAAATTTCATTAGATTTTGTGTTGCGTTTCTCTTTATAATTCGTAAAGTTTTAATCTTGAACTGGTTGATTGTTGGATTGGCTCAAAAGATCAAGTCTTGATTGTTTTCACGAAGGAATTAGAAGTTGATTTCCGTATCTATAAAGCTTGATTAGTTCTTGTTTGTATATGTCTATCTTTCGTAAAGTTTTGATCATTGAAATTGGCTCAAAATATTGACTCATTGAAATATTTTTGGACACACCTGATAGAGAATTATAAGAGCATTTTTTACAAGTAATGGATAATAGATTAAGTAAGAAACAATAGAAGAAGTGAGAAACAATTGATAAATTAGGGTTTAGTTTTTTTTTTTTACTCAAAAGATGTGCACTAATTTTTATTTTTATTTTTGAAAATGTGTATAGAGAAAATTTGAATATAATAGTAAGGGCGCTTTTAATATCAATCATACTAGGGATCATGAAAAATATATTAGGAAATTCATCATAAAGATTTTTCATTCCTTAATTAGTGTGTGATGTTTTATTGTATGGGTAATCCCAAAGGTGAAGAATTTTTCATGATCATTTTCATGATATTTTTTTCATGATCCCTAACTTTACTCTTTTAATATCCATTATGGTCATTTTATTTTAGGATATAATTGTCATTAAAATAATATTTCATTAAATGTGTGCACAGAGGTAAGTAAGTGTGTGAAAATAGAATTTCTCAAAAACTTCATGTATTTGATAAACAAAAAAAAATCTAGGAAAATTATGCCAACACAAAAAAAAATAATAATAAAAAATTTGAGTCTTATAATAAAATAAATTTTTAATTTTCTCAGCATAAATATTATTTTTAATATAAATTATTTATCTATTTTTATTTAGTAAAATTGATGGAAATGTATTATTTTAGTCATAAACTCAATAAAAAATAATATTTTAAACGTTTTTCATACACTTTATTGGGTATAAAGACTAAAGTATAATTTTTTTAAATCAATTTTACATAGCAAAATTAGATAAATAATTTATATTAAAAATAAATCAAATGATTAAGAGTTAAATTAATAAAATTAAAAATTCATGATTTATTTTGTTACCATGCTTAACTCCTGGGAAGGGGGAATTGTAATTTCTCTAAAGATCTATTTGTCATACAAATTGTGAATATCTTAAAATGTTTTTCATGTTTCCTAATATTTTTGTTTGATAAATGTAAATAAAAATACTTTTCAGTGTGTTTGGTTTGAATTTTTTGGATTAAGTTTTTTTTAAAAATAAATTTTTTTGATTTTCGAGTTTTTTTTTTGTTTTTAGTGAATATTTTTAAAATTTTAAATATTTTTTTTACTTTTTTAAACGCACCTTACTTAGATGTATCTAAGAAGTAAAAAATTAATAAATGCATAAAAATACAAAAAAAAAAGTACTGAATTCTCGTATTTTTTTTTTTTTTTTGTTTTTGGTATTTAGTGAATTTTTAAAAGGTTTTTTTCCCATTTTTTTTTTTTTACTTTTTAGGTATATTTATGTTAGGTATGTCTAAAAAGTTAAAAAAAATGCTTAAAATATTTTTAAAAATTCAGTAAAAACAAAAAAACACAAAAAATAAGAAAGTAGAATTTTTTGAAAAGTGTTTTTAACATTACAAGAAATTAGTCAATTGTTTTTAAAAAATTTTACTTTTCAATCTTTAAAATTTCCTAAAAAAATGAAACTTAAGAGTGAATTGCTAAAATAAATTTTAATTTAAAACTTCTAAAAATAAAATCTTTAGGTTGTGTTTCATTCATGAATTTAAAAAAAAAAAAAAAAGATGTGCAAAGAGAAAGATAAAATATGTGTACATTTTACAAATATTAGACCTACATTTTCCTTTTGAGGAATTTTTTTAAAAATCTTTGATATTAAGATTTTGTAAGATAAATGACATACAATATTTTCATAATAGTTAATATCCGTCAACATTTTCATAAAAAAAAAATTAAACTCAGAGAAATTTCGCCCGACTCAAATAAATTTCTCGCCCAACTCAGAGAAATTTTAGCCCCAATACAGAGACATTTTGAAATTTCTCTAATATGATCATAGAAAAATTTCATCGAAAGACCTTAGCCAATAAAAAAAATATTTTAGACTTCACCTATTATACAAAATTGAAAAGAGATGTTTCACTAGTTTTTCTTTTCCATTTCCGTCTCTAAATCCATAAACCAAACACATTGGTAATGGATTTTTTTTTATCTTTTACCACTTTAAAGATAGTCAACAACAACAAACCAAAAAAAATAGAAAGTGTAATTACTATCTTAAATTGTCATCAATTAAATTCCTTTAAAATTTGGATTCTCTTAAGTTAGTCATCTCAATTAAAGAGAATATTTGGGCTTGGTAGACCCAATTTGGGACTAAATTCGATGATCTGAATTATTCATTTTTTAGGACAAGTTAAATAAATTATTTATACAAAAAATTAATATGATCAAATATCAATAATTATATGTTTGAATCATATTTATATTATAAAAAATAAATTATTATTCTTAAAATTATATTTATCATTTATTTTTTTTAAAACAAATACGATTCTAGACCATGTTTATTATCTGGCATAAGTGGTGGGATTGGAGCAAGAGTGTGGTGGGACCTCTCAAAGCATGTTTGGTTGAGGAGTTTATGATCCGATTATTTGTCCAGCCGGATCAACAAAGTTGAGGAGGACATGGGATTCGAATTTTAGTGTAGGGATTGTTATTGGGGAGAGTATGAAATTACATAAATGCCTCCCTCCTCTTCAACTCTCAATCAAATCATTTTCGGGTAATATTAAGGATACTAAAGTTTTTATCAAACAAATGACTTGATCATTTATTTGATAAAAAATTTAAAACTTATAACATTTTTCAAAATTTCTAGCATGAAATGGCAACAATATATATTAGGGCTGAGTAAGTAATCCGTGAAATTCGAAATCCGATCCAGTCCAATCCGATAGGTTTTTTGAATTTGCGGTTTGGTTCCGGATTGAAGAATTAAAAATTCGTAGTCTACGGATTGGTTCCGGATTGAACCTCACGGTTCCGGATTGGAACCGATCTGGACCCTATACAAATAGTTTATATTTTTATTATACATCCTCCCCATAATATCTTTTCTTATTTCTATATAAAATTTAAACTCAAACCTAAAATCGTATAATATTTTCTTTTATTACTTTTGTTTGTTGATTTTTAGTTTTAATTTGTAATGGTTTAAATATTTATAGTGAAACCAGTTTTCTTATGATTACTTAAATTTTAGAACAATATGTCGCTATTATAAAAAAATATGTTGCTATTATGAAATTAATATAGCGCTATGTTTATATTTTTATAAAATTAAAGTGTTATATATATATATATATATATATTTTTGTTATTTAATTATGTGAATCCGTGATTCTAAACCGATCCAATCCGTATTTAAATGGATTGGTTCGGATTGGTTCCATGATTTAAACGGATTGGATTGGTTCCAATTTTTTAGGAACCGTAAATAACGGATTGGTCCTGGTTCGAACCATGTTCACCCCTAATATATATATATATATATATATATTTATATATAGTTTGGCGGCATTTATGTAAGAGTCCAGATCATCTGTAGGGTTCCATCTAGTGCCTAAAACCTACGTCGTATCACCGGCACCCTCATTCTTCCTCGGGTGACCTTTGTTCTCTAGTAGGCCCCCACTCATCCTCTTCCCCTTCCTCTCTCTCGTCGTCCCGATTGCCACCAACTAAAAGAAAAAAGAAATTGAGAGAAGAGAAGTAGTGGGAAGCTCTCTGGCAAGACCAACCCACTTTCCCTTCGGCAGCTCTCACCCTCGCCGCTGCAACCCAAATCTCCGGTGACCCCAATACTCTACATTTGGTCTCGTCTTACAAACTGTCAAATCTTCCAACCCAATTACAAGTGAACCTAGCTAATGGAGATGGGGATCAATAGAAAGAGCAAAAGTCATCAATAAACAGAGGAAACAAAAATATAAATTAAAAAAGAGGAGCAGAATGTGTGAAGCTGAGAACAATTTGAAATTTTTTTTTTTTTGATCTTTGTAGTTAATCCATTACCTTTTTTTGAAATGATTTCACTTTTGTTCTATCATTATAGTTAATCTTGATGAACCTGGTGATAATGGATTTGCAAATAGTTGCTTAGATTTGATCCTTTCATCCTCTTTGAAATTGGATCAATGGAGATAGGGAGGCGGAGAGGCTCAGCGGAAACTCTAGATCTATTAGATCGCAAAAACCTTATATTGCGGTAATCGGAGCAAAGGCGGAGAAAGATGGAGAGGTGAAAGGAGAGAGAAGGAAAGGAAGAATAAAGAAGAGAGAGAGGAAGGAGGGAGGGCGTGGGGCGCGCCAAAGGTGGGATCGTTGGAGCGACGGAAGGAGAGGGGTTCTCTTTTGGGAGTTAAGTCGTGTGAAGCTAAAAATAAAAAACAAAAATAAGGTCATTTTGGTTACCACTATAGGGAGTCCTACCAGAAAACCCTACACAAGATTCGGAGTCTTTATAGGGTAAGACACACCCACGTGAGTTTTCTTCCACTTTTATTTTTTATTATTATTATATATATTGTAATTATTCTAACATTTGTTAGTTGGAGGGCGTTTATATAATTTCATATATTAAGGTCAAGTTTGGAAAGACTAAAAAAGTGTAATTTTTGTCTTTTTGGACTAAAAAATTGAGGTTGAAAATATGGATGTTTGGATTAACATTTTGACTTTTTATGAAAAAATATGTAATAAAAAATTGTAAAAATTGATTTGTAGAGAAAAATTTGAAATGGGAGTTGTGCAGCCGTAATTGTTAACTTTTGATGAATAGGTTGACTTTTGGTGAATAGTATTAACTTTTTAGCTTTTTGAGTAACTTTTTGACTTTTTGACTTTTTTGCATCTTCCCAAACTTGCCCTAATTTCATATCATAGTATTACATATAAATAAATATTATTTATCTTTCATTTTTAATTTAATATCACAACATTATTAATCTCCTCATTCAATCACATTGTATTTATAATCTCATTTAATTTAATCCGTTAAACAAACATGGTGACAGTTATCAATGTCTAATTTTTTTTCAATACTTAAAAATAAAAATAAAAATAATATATATATAGACCAACAGTAGGGAGATTACTTTAAATATATGCCACACAATTGAATGAAAATTATGAGACTATCCAAAGACGGGAACAACTGCATTGCAACAAAAACAGAGCAACTCATGCGCTATAAAATGGGTCATAGTCGTCTCTTCTTAACCACTGTGTTGAATTACTCTTGTACGGCGCATGTTCTACACTTCGAGGACTCCTTTGAGGAGACAGGGAGCTTTTATTTGCACATACCATTTCCTCTATTCATACACACTTAATGATATTTTTTTATTATATTTTTGTCTTAAAATAAAACTACCAAAATATTCATTTCTTCTTCAACCAAAACCCTAACCCTAATCACCCCTTCTGTCACCTTCCCCACCCCCTCTGTTGCCTCTCCCACCAACTCCCTCTTCTCGAATCGAAGCCTCTCCCCACCCCATCGCTCGTCGCTCACACTCTCCAGTCCCTCTTTTCCTCCCTGTCATATGCAGCTCTCTTTCTCTCTCCCTGCGGCTGCCAAGTAAATCGCTGACGCCTCCACTTTCTGCTCCCTTCGAACCAATACATTGATTCGGAATTACAGTGTCGAACCGATGTGTTTTGTTCGGATGTTGATGGTCGAATCGACATGTGATTTTCGACCCTGGTTTAACGAACGACGGGTGTGTCGCGATGGTAGGTCGTCGCTACAATGGTGGTAGTAGCAGAGACGAAGGGTGGTCGACAGAGGGGTTGGACAGGTGTGTGGGCTACGATGGTGGGTAGAGGAAACGATAGGGTGTCGTTGACGGTGGCTGGTTTATTGTTAGGGTTTGGAGAATGAAAAATGTAAGGGAAGGTGGGTGGATTGATAGTGTTAGAAAGTTGTGTGTGTATGGTTTAAATATGGGGTATAATTGGAATAATGGTGTGGGTAATGAGTAAATATATATATTTTATTTATTTATTTATTTATTTTGGTGTGTGAACTAAGAAAGATGTATATAGAGAGAAAGTGGTGTGTATAAATAGATGCTCCCAAGGAGACAATACACAAAGACATAATTACCCTTATTACACTATATTAGAAGCAATCTCGCTAGGTAGCCCGAATCTTCCGAGGCTTGAATGGCTCGAGGTGCCAAAACGACGTCGTTTTGGCACCTTTTTCTTTTTCCTTCATTTCTTCCTCCTCTATCTGTATCTGTTCTTCTTCAGTTTTTTTTTTCTTTTCTTCTTCCACAGAATCAAAAAAAAAAAAAAAAAAAAGAGAGGAGAGAAAGGATATTCTGAACGCAATTGTTTGGTTTGGTATATTTTAGTGAATACTTTTTATTAAAACTTTTGATGACTACAGAATCAAACTGTGATGACCTACATATTTTTTAATGCAGAATCAAATATTTTTGATGACCTATAGAACCAACCTTTGATGACCTACATATATATATATATATATTTTTCTTTTCTTCTTCCACAGAATCAATAAAAGAGAGAGGAAAAATCAAATAAATAAATAAAATCAAACCCAATACAAATCAACCCCAAAAATCCCACATATCAAACCCAAAAATCAAAACAAAAATCAAACTAGAAATCAAACCCACAAATCAAACCAAAAATCAAGCCCCCAAATCAAAACAAATCAAAACAAAAATCAATACACAGAACAAAGAGAGATAGAGAGAGATACAGATCAATAGATCTGTGTGTAGGGGATGGCCGATGATGGCGAGGATAACCGGTGGTGGCGTCGGTGATGACGATTCTCTCTTCATTTCTTCTCCCTTTCTTTTCTCTCTTTCTCTCTTCCTTTCTTTTCTCTCTTTCTCCCTCTATTTCACAGATAAAAGAGAGAAGAGAAGAAAAAAAAAATTCAAAACAGCGTCGTTTTGAAATCAGGCCAATCGAGCCTCAACATTTTCAAGCTCTGAAGCATTTTTGTATTAAAAATTCAAATTTCTCTATCAAACAAGTTGTATGGTTCTGGGGTTTCGGGGCATTCATGTACAATGCAAGAGAGAGGTACAACAACAACACAAGACCAACAGTAGGGAGATGGAACAGTGGTTGGGTCCCACTAAAACAAACTAAATGATGGGAGATCAAGGGATCATCATCATCATAGGACTGACAAGGGAGTTATGAGTCAACGATCTGATGGTTGAGATTTTATTGGTGTCTAATTATGGCATTTTTACTATGGTTAGCCATTAACCTGTAATTCACCAGTATGAGTAGAACAATGTAAAATATCGTCTAATTTGTTAAAATTATATTGATTCATATTAATTTATACTACTCTAACTATTAACTCTGGTTTAAATTTTAAAATTTATAATATGCCTTTCAAACCATTCTGTTTCACTATAAGTAATATATATATATTTTTTGACTTCCAATAAAATATCAATGTAAAAATGAATGTGAGAGATATTTAAGATATGAAATTTATTACAAATTAAGAATTATATATATATATATATGTATAATATTTTACAAATTAGTGTTCTATATTATGCAAATGTATGATAATTAGTTAGAATATTCTTCAATCCATCAATCTGCCAAAAACAGCCCAAACCTAAACTACATGTAACATGCCCATGGGGTACCCGCACGTATTAAACAGTTCGGACTCCCGAGATCTTTTTGATCTAGTCTCACGAGTGCAATGTGAAACATAGATGAAAGTCTAGATTTGACAACTTTTAGAAAATCCATTTTATTACAAAACCTTTTGTCAGAAATGGACTGCGTCATCAGATCTCAGAGTCGCCACCTAATATTTATTTTGGAAAAATTAGGAAATCCATGACTAGTGCCAAGGCCACTGTTCGTCGTAACCAAAGAAGTTTGGCTCGGAACCTTAGGTATGAGAAGGGAAGGTCAATAATGAGCACCCCCGCTCACCCAATCAAAGATTGGCCTCTACCAAACCATGCTATGAATTTTATTTACTTTATATGTTCATATTTAAATTATTTAATAAATCTTAAAATTTACTATGTGAAGCATACAAGTATAGATTATATTTTAGAAAAATTTGATTTCATGTAGTTTTGAAAGAGTTTTGGAGATGTACAACCCAAATAAATTGAGTTTACAAGCATGAATATCAACATTATTCCAAATTAAGCGACACAACCTCCATCCACTAGCATTCATACAGTTATATCAAGTAAGCAAGTAGCCACATGGTAGGATGCTTAAACATAATAAGAAAAACGCACACAAATGGAAAGCTAAAGCATAAAAACTTACATATTTATCGACGTCCCTCGAACAGCTACAAAACAAAGTTAATAAAACATGCATGATCTTATATGCAATTTACTCATGAGGTGCAACTAAAGATTTGGCTTCTAAGATATGACATGTGAATTATCTCAAAACATGAGGTAGCGTACATAATTACATAGAAATTAATTAAATCCACAAATGCAAACTTAGTCGAATCAAGATGCATGAAACATGGATGCAAAGCATGGATATAGAAAGTCAAAATATGATGCGTATTCACACCTAAAGAAAGCAAGTAAAAGAATGGGATAGAAAGAAGCGGGACAGGGAAATTATTACAACATTTTAAATATTACAAATCCGATGGAGATGAATAAATATTACAACATAATATAAAAAAATCCTCACAAACACTCAAAATGAAATAAACATGATAAAATAGCAGCTTCAAGCGCCTCAAAGACCATTGGAGGTTGTCAGAAGGCTACCCGATTTTGCCTAGAGGTTGCAGGCACGGTCATGAAGGTTGCAGGCGCGATGGTGTATTTTTAGGTGGCTACCCTGCCAACTAATGGGCTGGATAGCTCGATAGGCTCAGTCAAATTATGTTTTCTTAGATTTCAACAATAATATCTATAGGAGTCTCCACTCACCAGTTTCAGTTAGATTACAACAATATATAATATGACAAGAAATCAAAGTAAAAGAGCAAAATAAGTTGAAATAAAAAAGACCATGGGTTCAATATGACGTCTGATTGAACCTAACTCAATTTTATTATCGTGTGCCTCTTTTAGTCCAATTTTATTAGCGTTTTTAATTACCTTGCCATTCTTTAATCATTTTAGTCCGAAAATGAGAGTTATGTCTACTAAAAGAAGAGAAGTGTCAAACAAAGAGTTGTTCTTGGCATGAGAGAGAGGTAATGCCCTGGTAATGAACCTCCGAAGAGATTAAACCATTCAGTATGGAAGGTCTCTTTCTTGTGCTAAAAACAACATATATGGGACTTCAATTCACCACTTTCAATTAAATTACAACAATATAAAATATAACAATAAATCAAAGCAAAAGAGCAAAATAGATAAAAAATGCAAGAAAATGAAAGGTTTGTGAAATTCACCTTCCAAGGAAAGGATGAACTTCTTAGTTCTCAAACTTCCTTTTGATCACCCCCAAGTGTAGGTAATGTGTTCTCAAATCCTCAATTTGAAATTATGGAGTTTATGGAGTTTATGGTATGAAAAGTGGCTAACTCTCTAGTTTTTCTCACTTTCAATTACTAAACACTCTTCCTTATGATCAAGGCAATTGATCTTTGGCTATATCAAAATTTTTGGAGTGGTTTTGGTATATGGAAATGAGGAATTTCAGTAGCTATGGAAGCTTGGAAGTGTTTTGGCTCAAGTTTGAAATGGTTAATGGTTTCTCTCTTTTCTCTTTGACTCTTTCTAACTCTCTCTTCAATCAAATTTGTTTTGTTTTTGTTTTTGCCCCCCTGAATTCTCTCCATTTGGTTGCTTTATATAGACAACAAATAGATAGTATACCAATATAAATCTGTATAATATATATCTATATATAATATAATAATATAAAGTATATAAAGATTATATATATATATATATGTTTGCTGAGATTGATGTCTGCAGCCGAGGGCTGACCGACATCAATATAATTTTTTTATTATTTTTCTTTTATTATAATATAATATAATATATAAAATATATAATTTATACCAAAATACTAAACATATAATATAATAATATAACTTTATATATTTTAATATTATAATTTTTTTTATAATTTTCTTTTATATATATATAGAACATATAATTTATACTAATTTATATAAAAACACTAAAAATATGAACAAACACATAAAATTATGCAAAATTACAAAAATACAAAACTAATGAAATATTTAGTATTTTAAAACAATTTGGCCATAAATGGTGAAGGTTAGGATTAAAGTTCAAATTTCATCTCTCTTACTGAAGATTCTGTGAGAAACGCATTCTAATTGTCATCATCGGTTAATCAAAAGAAAGCACCCAAGTCTTAGGGCCGGTCAAAATGGGCTGTCTACAGTTGCCCCTCTTTGACAGTGTTCGAAATCATTTCATGACGTGAGTGAATGTCAAAGCCCGAAGACAACTCTTTTGACAAGGCCGTAAGACTTGGGCGAACAAACAAATGTGCAAATGCAAGAAGTTGAACCAGAAGGTTGCCTTTGTATCCCATTGCAAGGAATCAAACCAGCGTCGTTCAGGGGCAAGATGCTGATGATATGCAGGAAGATTTTGAGAATTGGACTTATACGCTACGTGAAGCCGATTATTTTTGAAAACTTATGATCATGCAATGAACAATGTGATAACATAAATGAAAAGCTTAAATCAAAACAAAAAGCAAGTCATGTCTCACATGGAAAGAAGTAAGAATAACAAGACGGTGCAACCAATCATAAACATCCCCTCGCATTGCGTACGAAAAGAGAGGGAAGACCTCAACCAAGAGAAATCAACAACCTAACGCGTCTCACGCGAAAAGAGGAAAGATTGTGTAAATATCAGGTGCATCTAATTTTTTAACCGAGTAGAACAACAACCTAACGCGTCCCACACGAAAAGAGAAATGATGGTGTAAACACCAGGTGCACCTGATGTTTTTAACCAAGTAGAACAACAACCTAACGTGTCTCACATGAAAGGAGGAAAGATGGTGTAAACATCAGGCGCACTGGATGTTTTTAACCAAGTAAAACAGCAACCTAACGCGTCTAACGCGAAAGGAGGAAGGAGGGTGTAAACATCAGGCACACCTGATGTTTTTAACTGAGTAAATCAACAACCTAACGTGTCTCACGCGAAATGAGGAAAAGGTGAACAAATCCAAACGTGCCTCACACGAGAGAAGAAATAGTGAACGAATCCAAACGCATCTCACGCGAGAGGAGAAATAGTGAACAAATCCAAACGCATCTCACGCGAGAGGAGAAATAGTAAACAAATCCAAACGTGTCTCACGCGAGAGGAGAAATAGTGGTGTAACCTACAGATGTTCCTAGCTGTATTTCATACGGAAAGGGAGAAGGTTTCACGTTTCACGTGAAAGGAGCAAAGGTGGTGTAACCAATAGGCATACCTAACCGTATCTCATACGGAAAGGGAGAAGGTTTTAACTGAGGGGAAAAACAATGGTGAAACCAACAGGCGTTTCTCAACGTATTTCATACGGAAATAGGGAAGGTTTTAACCAAGGAGAACAATAATGGTGTAACCAACAGGCGTATCTCAACGTATTTCATACGCAGAGAGGGAAGGTTTTAACCAGGTAAACTTCTCATCCTAACACGTTTCACATGAAAGGAGCAAAGGTAAATTTGAAGTCCAAACGTATCTCACGCGAGTGAAAGAAGGTATGGTAGAATGACAAGGGGTAACCTCTACATGTAGAAGCCATTGATGCCACTTTTCTTTTTGATCATATTCACAACTTTCCTTATTCTCCAACAGGATGACAGACTAGATTGATTTAGTATCCAAAATTGAGGCATATACATGCTATCTCAACCTATAGGGCTACCATACAGATTTCAAGCTGGGGATACACCCCTGGGTATTTAAACCAGACTTTAGTCTCTGAAATTCCAAACCTTTGCGTTCTAGGCATCGCCATTTGAACTCTAGTTTCCACCGTCGCAGTTGGTCTCCAAGGAACTCATTGCAACACACAGGCAGGTGGCTATACCAGACCACTACCTGAAGTCGTTTGGGCACGACAACCACTAAAGGAATTGCACCTCTAGAGGATTTAAGGTCTCCTAGACCCTAGGAGTGCACAAGATAGCGCGATGTGCATGATAGCGCGATTGAATTGAACTACACAAGATAGTGCGAAGCGCAAAATAGTGGGATTGACTTGGAGTGCACAAGATAGTGCGATGCACAAGATAGCGTGATTGAATTAGAGTTGTGCGGTAGATGCTCGAAGTGAGATTATTGTGCAATAGATGCACAAAATAAAAGGAGGAATTGTAAATTTGAACCAAAAACTGCATACATATACCATATACAGACAAAATACATACACATATGTACATACAATATACATATATACATATACCGACAAAATACACACAGATATGTACATATAGTATACATATATTTATATACAGACAAAATACACACAAATATGTGTGGACATATACACAAACATATACGGATATCTACACAGATATATACGGTATATGACAGCGTGCAAACGCAAAACACACAAAAAGAAAGGAAAAACACAAAATGCAAGGACACGGGGGTTCAACCCTTTGATCTTAAGTCCTCAACCACTGAACCAAGCCACCCTTGTGACAAAAAAAAAATGCAAACAAATATATATAATATGTAGATATACGAGACATATATACATAAAATCAAAACAAAACAAAAGAAACACTCATTGCTATGGGAGGTCGAACCTCTGACCTCAAGCTCAGGCTTTCAATCCTTAGCCACTGAGCAGAACCACTGAGCCTAAGCCACTCTTGTGACCAAATATTCAAACAAATATATATAATACATTGATGTACAATACATATACATATATATATATATATATAACTCTCTCTTCTCCCGCCTCTCTCTCTGTTTTTGTCTCACTCTCTCTTCCGTCATCTTCTTCGAGCGTTGTGTCTGGCGTGCGATTTCAACAATCGCGGCGCCTGACCGACGGGTTATCCAATCCTGCCCTGATTGTCAATGATCGTCTCGGCCCTTTTCCCTCTTTGTCTTCTTCTTTGCTCTCTTTTTAAGTTAACGCCTGTGAGAGAGAGAGGCAGAGCAAAAGCCTGCAAACTTCCTCTGCCACCACTTTGCAACCTCTTTATTTTGCATTACTCTTCTCTGCGATGGCTTCTTCACATGGTTCTCTCACTCTTTTTCCAGACATGAACGAGTCCACATTAGAGATGATCGATTCTGACTCCTCTAAACCTCAACAGCAGGCTCCTCCTCATTTCCCTGTTTTCAACTTTCCAGCGATGTCAGTGGCACAAATAATGGCGGCACAATCTGACATCGAAGCAAACTCGTATACGCTGAGGTCATGTGTGGAGACCGTGACTACAGTCTCCAACTTGTCCCGTTGACTGCAGAACAAGATGTGTGAGGTATATCAGTTAAATGCACAACTCTCCCTCTTCCAACGTATGTACAAAGACGCTTGAGTAGAAATTAGTTCGCTGAAAAAGCAGAGCAAAGAGCTGAAACGACAGGCCACCTCCGTGGCTCTATTCGGAGTTTCTTCGCACAACCAATTTGATGGCCGGCGAGGAATAATTTCCTTCGGAAGCTCTGCCAAGGCCGAGGTAAAGTCTTCAAGAGCATCGAAGGAGTAAAGATGAAGCAAGGCATTTGATGGTAAAGTCAGGCAACGAAGCTGTGTGCAAATGAAGCCAGTTGTAATCTTCATCGTCGGGCTGCTGCTGGAGAAGAAAGAAGAAAAAGATCCCTCTCTCTTTTTTCTTTTTCTTTTTTTGTTTTGTTTTGTTTTGTTTTGTTTTTTATTTTCTGTTTTTCTGGGTTTGTTTTTTGTGTTTTGTACAACTTTGATCGGGGTTGATCCCTGGCATTAATAAAACAAGTTTGTTCTGCATATCTAGATAGCATGAATGGCACAATACTAAACATAAAAATCATTTTATTTTGAATTTTGTAACTGAAAATGGCTGCATTTTAGTGAATTTTGAACTGAATATTGAGCCTATCACTGACCAAAACACAAAACACAATTTAATGAAATGAAAATGAAGCAAAAACCATCCCAAAACACACCCCTTTGTGCTTGTCGGAGCAAAATGAACGCAAAACAAAGCAACATCGGTCGACTGCCCGACGGAAAAGCATCGCCGGCGACAACTACTGTGCATTTTCTGGCGATTGCTTGATTACGGTGATAGTGTGGGTAAAGGACAGAAAACTTGACTCAACTGTGCCCCTAGTTCATCACTTTGCCATTTTTTTGTTTTTTCTTTCTGCTAAAGCGATTTTGATCAACTTGAGAGGTACATTAGCACACTTGTTTCCATTTTCTATCTTGAAATCATATGAGCCAAATTATGAGCACTAAAAATTTTCTCTTTTTGGTCCAAAGAATGGTCTGAATTTTGGAAAACTGGAATAATTTTTGAGAAAATCAGTCAACTTCATTAAAAGTCCTCAAAATCTATTTTTGCAAATGACCACTACTCAATCAGCATGAAATCAACCCTTGAGATGTGCCACTGAACCAGTCATAAAGGAAAAATAGGACAACTAAATCAAATGGGGACGAGCCAATCAAATATGGATAGCCGCGTCAAATAAAGATACACCAATCAAACATGGACGAGATGAGTGAGTTGAAAAATGATTAAAGCCGAACTTCAAGGTGAAGCTGCCTACGTATCCTAAAGATAGGAATCAGGCCATACGTAGTTTCGGTTAAGGTTCACTTGGGTATTAACACTCTCGTTTTGTGCTTGTAGACGCGCCCGAATGTCCAGGGGATCCCGTGTGAAAATCGGGCGCGAAAATCCCATTTTGTTCATTGGGCTTACTACTACAGTTCGAACTCAATGTCACGGTTCTGAATCTAATCTTGCAAAGTGCAATACAAGACCGATAAATATCAAAGAGTCCAAATTCGGCAAATTATTTTGGAAAGCTTATTTTTATAAAGAAGTGCCAAACATGGACTGCTTTGCCAGATACAGAGTCGCCACCTAAATATTTTGTTTTGGGGAAATTTAGGAAACCCTGACTCGTGCCTAAGGCCACGTGTCCGTCATCACCAAAGTTGCCTCGGCTCGGGAACTTGGGTACGAGAAGGGAAGGTCATGCAATGAGCACCCCTGCTCGCCCGATCAAAGATTGGCCTTTACTAACATGATATCTTGTTTTTGAAAACACATGCGTTCTTGTTCCAGTTATTAGCCTAAAATTACTATGTGATGCACACAACACACAAGTATAGACTAGATCGCCTAAATTGGAACAAAACATTTCATGTTGATTTGTTTGAAAATGATTTGAAGGTGCTACTTGCAAGTAGGCTAAGATATGGATTTTGCCACCCTCAAGTGGGCTTAAAACTTGCATTTTGATGAATTGTTCCAATTCAAGTAATCTAACCTTCACCCACAGGCATTCGTGCAGTTAAACACATAAGCAGTTAGCCTCATGGCAATCATGCTATCGTGGCAACACTTACACACATGTAAGATGCTAAAGCATAAACACTTACAGTGTACTCCGAGCCAAAACAGAAACTAGTTAGTAATCATGCATGATCCTAGTTCATGTTTAAGATGACTAATACAACACATGCAAAATGCAACTAGAAATAGGCTCGGCTATTCTAAAATGGCATGTAAATGCTACACTTGATACATGTATTCAAATTGGAATTAAAATACAATGAAGTTAGTATGATGCGTCAAGCCTGGTGCATGCAAGACAAATGAATGGATGCACGCATGCAAGCATAAGGATGCTAATTGAAACATGACCTAAGACTAAACATCATAAGCGGTTAAGTAAAAGGGAGAAAGACGTGGGGTTGGAAGACATTCACACACTCACACACACTTATTACAAAATATGCCCTCTCGGCAGAGGGTCCGAATGAATCAATACAAGCCAACTAATTAACTAACTAACAAGCTAATTAATTATTACATTACCGAATGAATAACTAATTAAATTACAAATTCGAATACTAACTAACAAGTAAGCATTAAATTATGTAAACTAGGCTGCCTCAGCTCTGCCTGAAAGAGAAGAGGATGCATGCTCGGTTGTCGTCCCGAAAAAGCTCTCCGGTTGCTCTTTTAAGGCATTACTTACAGGGTGTCTTCCAGTGCTTGCTGCTGAAACTTACCAAAGCACTGCTGGGGAGTGCACTAGTGGCCTGCCAGCCAAGAGGAGCCTCTGCCGACCCCACTGCTGGCCATAGATGCACACTGCCGACCAAGAATGAAGGGCTGCCGGCCAGAAATAAGAGGGTGCTGGCCACTGATGTGCTATGACACCAAGCTGCAGCAAAGCACAAAATAGAGAAAATGGTGGGTCTCCCAAGGGTATGTACGCACTATGCCACCCCATATCACCTCAAAACATCATGGGAGAGGCAAAATCAGATCCAAGACCATCAATCACGCGTCCCGATGCATGATGACCAAAGATCCAACTTGTGAAAATTCAATGTAAAATGAATGCACAAATAAACATATAAAGCCTAAAACTCTATCATACGTTATCAAGAGCGTCAACGATCGAGAATCGAGGCATGTTTCATCTTCATCACTTAAAGTATGAAACGTCCCTCGTTGCTCATTCCTCGTGTTTGGCTTAATACCCAAACCAAACACAATGCAGTGCAAGGTGTACCAAACACAATGCTAATGCAACATGAGCATGCAAGTATGCAATGTAACTCAAGCATGCGACAACAATACAATGGTGCAAACATGCAACAACATGCTATATGTCAAGCATGCAACAACATGCCACCACACACAATATACCAAGTAATGCAACAAGCATGCAAATGTCATGCAACTCAAGCATGTGAGCATGATGCAATGTAACAACATTTGAGCAACATCTTAAATGGACTTAAACTAAAAATGGGCAGACCTCAGTCATGCCCATATCAGTGGCCAAGATGATGAAATGAAGGTACATGAAGCATATACAAGCATGCATATGCAATGGCCCAAGAATTAAGGCATAGGGACACAACTCCCATACATAAGCAATGAGTGACAATCATGATAATGTGGCAATGAGGTAAGCTCTGAAATCTCATGTAAATTGATGCCAAATCAACTAAACAATGCAAGAATAGCATGCTAGGATGTTTAAAGCTTAAGGTTAGCCAAGGAGCTTATACCAAGGCCACATGAATCAAACTCCAAAGGACTAAAGACAATCAAAACAGTCCTAGATTATGCCAAAATTAATCTAAAACATGTATGGACCAAGGCCAAAACAAGTCAACATGAAAGGCATAAAGCATGGTGCAAGTAAGGTCGTCAAGGGGGATTGCACTACACCTATTACAACCGAATATGGCATGACTTAAACAATAAAAATCAGAGTCATGGTATGTTAAAATAAGCCCAAAAAACCACTGAGATGGCATCTCAAAGACCTAAGCATAGAGGCATGCATAATGATCCATTTATGAGGCATAAAGCACCAACTCTTCAAGGCATTGAAAGCATGACAAAGGAAAGTATATGACCATGAAATATGCACTGATATAAGATTTCAAATGATGCCAAGGCATGCAAACATCACAAGTTAAGCATGTAAGCTCCCTCAAAACTCAAGGCTAATCAAAGCATTTGCATTACAAGTACATGAAGCATGCAAGAGGCTACCAAGAAAACCTAAATCAGAGTTTTGACATATCAAATAGTGGCTAAAAACATGCTTGAACTAAGCAAATTCAAGGCACAAAGACATGCTACTTTGCAATGCTACAAGTAGGATTACACTACAAGTACAAAGAGCATGTACATGGTGACCAAACAAGCCATGGACAGAGTTAAGGAAGGTCCTAAAAGTCACCAAATTGAGCCTCAACAAAGCCTCCAAGAAGTAAGAAGACATGCTCACTTGGTTGGCCAACAATACAAGCAAACAAAAAACAAAAAGATAGGGGGTCACCCCCTCTGATTTGAGGCCTCAAAACCACATGCTTACCACTAAAAATTCACTGGATTTCAGTGGTTAAAAGGCCATGTAAGGGCTAACTCAAAGGCCTTAAGGCATGGTACAAAACAAGGCCAAACAAGAGGGTAGAACACCCTTAACACCAAAAAAGCCTTAAACAAACATCAAAAACACTTAAAAATAGAACTTTTTTCAGTTGAAAGCACGGCCTAAAACAATATGCAAGGATGACCAGTATGTGATACAAATAAATGCTTGAAATGGGAATATACTCACCCTTGAAGCTCAACTTCGAAACCAACAATCTCAGAGGCCAAAAACAAACTTTTAGAGCTTAAACAACACTCCCAAGAACCTCAACTCAAAGATGGTGGTGTATCACTAGGTGTATCACTGAAAGAAAAAGGACTTTAGAGCATAAACAAACAAAATATAGAGAGAGAGAGAGATGAGAAATGTTAGAGAGAGAGATACAACTTCTCCAAAATTTTCTCAACCTCTGTTGGAGAGGAAGAGCCTCTCCTTATATAGAAGAAAGCAATGTAAAGCTTGTTCAACAAGCTTGGCAAGGGCTTCATCCCTCCATACATGTGTATGGAGGAGGGATGAGTGGAAACCAACTGGCCCAAAAGATCTGGAGTGAAATCTGTTGAGACAAAGTGTTCTGCCGGCCATCAGTGGTGGCCGGCAGTGCCTCATTGATGGCCGGCAAGCTTCATCAATAGCAGGTAGGGACAAAATTAAGGCCGGCAGTGGGGAGGAGTGGCCGATAGTGCACCAAGAGGAGCATGCTGAAAGGACCAACACATGGTCCAAAAATGAGACAGGAAGAAAGCAGGGTTTGGAAAGCTCAAACTTGTGACGTTCTGCCGTGAACTCGAATACTCAACGAGCAATCGAACTTGTCGTTGGATGTACCTGCAAGCATATCCAAGTCTTGAAGACGGTCAAAAATGGGGTGTCTACAGTTGTCCCTCTTTGACAGAACTCAAAAGTCACAAAGTGACGGGAGTGAATGTCAAAGCTTGGAGACGACCCATTTTTGACAAGGCCGAAGACTCAGGCTAACATTCAATATAACCAAACAGAGGTGTGCCCGCAGGGTGGGGCAAAATGCAAATGACATGCACGATGCAAGAGCATAACTTATGATTATGCTAAGAAAACTGCGATGAAGTATTTATGCAAAATAAATACAACAATTTAAGCAAATTGACAAGTTGTAGAAATCTCACCCGTTTCAACAGAAAGGATGTAAGAGAATTATACAATTCTTACTGCGACTCGCGCGAAGAGTACAATACCATCGGGTTCGTCTGGTCGCACCAACTTCAAATGAACCGTACATACAATATCATGCCTGTACAAAAAGAAAATTTGACAGATACAATATAGTAGAAACACATGTAGGTAGAATGTGCATAACAATGCAAGTGAAAATGTTGCATGACAATGCGAGCGAAACAGGCGCATAACAATGCGAGTGGAAAGATGCATAACAATGCAAGTAAAGTGCGTGGCAGCGCAAGTAACGAGGGTGCATAACAATACAAGTAGTGTGTGCATAACAATCCGAAAGAAATGTGCAAAACAATGCAAGTAACGTGCGTGACAGCGTAGTTAAGGGGGTGCAAAACATTGCAAGTATCGTGTGCGTGACAGCGCAAGATGGATTGAGGTGCATAACAATGCAAATATAGTGCGTGACAGCGCAAGATAGATGTGCAAAACAATGCAAGTAACATGTGCATAACAATGTGAAGGAAATGTGCAAAACAATGCAAGTAACGTGCGTGACAGCGCAAGATACAAAAGAACGTAACAGCGCAGGTAAAGTGCGTAACAGCGCAAGATACAAAAGTGCGTAACAGCGCAGGTAAAGTGCATGACAGCGTAAGATATGAAAGTGCGTAACAGTGCAAGTAAAGTGCGTGACAGCGCAAGATATAAAAGTGCGTAATAGCGCAGGTAAAGTGCGTGACAGCGCAAGATACAAAAGTGCGTAACAGCGTAAGATAGAAAAGTGCGTGACAGCGCAAGATAGAAAAGTGTGTAACAACGCAAGATAGAAAAGTGTGTAACAACGCAAGATAGTAAAGTGCGTAACAGCGCAAGTAAAGTGCGTGACAGCGCAAGAATGAAAAGTGCGTAACAGCGTAGGTAAAGTGCGTAACAGCGCAAGATAGAAAAGTGCATGATAGCGCAAGATAGAAAAGTGTGTAACAGCGTAGGTAAAGTACGTGACAGCGCAAGATAGAAAAGTGCGTAATAGCGCAGGTAAAGTGCGTGATAGCATAAGATAGATGTCCAAAACAATGAAGTAACGTGTGCATAACAAAGCGAAAGAAATGTGCAAAATAATGCAAGTAGCGTGCGTGACAGCGCAATATACAAAAGTGCGTAATAGCGCAGGTAAAGTGCGTAACAGCGCAAGATATGAAAGTGCGTAACAGCGCAAGTAAAGTGCGTGACAGTGCAAGATATGAAAGTGCGTAACAACGCAAGTAAAGTGCATGACAGCGCAAGATATAAAAGTGCGTAATAGCATAGGTAAAGTGCGTGACAGCACAAGATACAAAAGTACGTAACAGCGCAAGTAAAGTGCGTAACAGCGCAAGATACAAAAGTGCATAACAACGCAAGATACAAAAGTGTGTGACAGCGCAAGGAAAGTGCGTGACAGCGCAAGATAGAAAAGTGCGTAACAGCGCATGTAAAGTGCGTGACAGCGCAAGAAAGAAAAGTGCGTAACAGCGCAAGTAAAGTGCGTCACAGTGCAAGATAGAAAAGTGCGTAACAGCGCAAGTAAAGTGCGTGACAGCGCAAGATATGAAAAGTGTGTAACAGCGCAAGTAAAGTGTGTGACAGCGCAAGAAAGAAAAGTGTGTAACAGCGCAGGTAAAGTGCGTAACAGCGCAAGTAAAGTACGTGACAGTGCAAGATAGAAAAGTGCGTAACAGCACAGGTAAAGTACGTGACAGCGCAAGATAGAAAAATGCATAACAGCGCAGGTAAAGTGCGTGACAGCGCAAGATAGATGTGCAAAACAATGCAAGTAACGTGTGCATAACAATGCGAAAGAAATATGCAAAACAATGCAAGTAACGTGCGTGACAGTGCAAGATACAAAAGTGCGTAATAGCACAAGTAAAGTGCGTAATAGCGCAAGATATGAAAGTGCGTAACAGCGCAGGTAAAGTGCGTGACAATGCAAGATATAAAAGTGCGTAACAGCACAGGTAAAGTGCGTGACAGCGCAAGATAGAAAAGTGCATAACAGCGCCAGATAGAAAAGTGCGTAACAGTGCAAGTAAAGTGCGTGACAGCGCAAGATAGAAAAGTGCGTAACAACGCAGGTAAAGTGCGTGACAGCGCAAGATACAAAAATGCGTAACAGCGCAAGTATAGTGTGTGACAGCGCAAGATATGAGAAGTGCGTAACAGCGCAAGTAAAGTGCGTAACAGCGCAAGATATAAAAGTGCGTAACAGCGCAGGTAAAGTACGTAACAGCGGAAGATAGAAAAGTGCGTAATAGTGCAAGTAAAATACGTGACAGCACAAGATAGAAAAATGCGTAACAGCGCAGGTAAAGTACGTGATAGCGCAAGATAGAAAAGTACGTAACAGCGCAGGTAAAGTGCGTGATAGCGCAAGATATGAGAAGTGCGTAACAGTGCAAGATAGAAAAGTGCGTCACAGCGCAGGTAAAGTGCGTGACAGCGCAAGATACAAAAGTGCGTAACAGCGCCAGATAGAAAAGTGTGTAACAGTGCAAGTAAAATGCGTGACAGCGCAAGATAGAAAAGTGCGTAACAACGCAGGTAAAGTGCGTGACAACGCAAGATACAAAAGTGCGTAACAGCGCAGGTAAAGTGCGTGATAGCGTAAGATACAAAAATACGTAACAGCGTAAGTAAAGTGCGTGACAGCGCAAGATATGAGAAGTGCATAACAGCGCAAGTAAAGTGCGTGACAGCGCAAGATATAAAAGTGCGTAACAGCGCAGGTAAAGTGCGTAACAGCAGAAGATAGAAAAGTGTGTAACAGCGCAAGTAAAATAAGTGACAGCGCAGGTAAAGTATGTGATAGCGCAAGATAGAAAAGTACGTAACAGCGCAGGTAAAGTGCATGATAGCGCAAGATATGAGAAGTGTGTAACAGTGCAAGATAGAAAAGTGCGTCACAGCACAGGTAAAGTGCATGACAGCGCAAGATACAAAAGTGCGTAACAGCGCAAGTAAAGTGCGTGACAGCGCAAGATATGAGAAGTGCGTAACAGTGCAAGTAAAGTGCATGACAGCGCAAGATATGAGAAGTGCGTAACAGCGCAAGTAAAGTTCGTGACAACACAAGATAGAAAAGTGCGTAATAACACAGGTAAAGTGCGTGACAACACAAGATGCAAAAGTGCGTAATAGTGCAAGTAAAGTGCGTGACAGCGCAAGATATGAGAAGTGCGTAACAGCGCAAGTAAAGTGCATGACAACGCATGATAGAAAAGTGCGTAATAGCGCATGTAAAGTGTGTAACAACGCAAGATATGAAAGTGCATAACAGCGCAAGTAACATAGAATGAATGTTTAATATAACAAGCGAATGCTAGGTGACAACAAAAGCATGCTTTGGTAAAGACATCTCGAAGGCAACTTCCGAGTTACCTCCCGAAAGATTTGTGATGCATCAAAAAGGATACACCTTGTGCGTGTTGATGGGCAATGACCACCGTATATTGAGAACATGATTCTGGGCTTCCACGGTGGCATTTCGAATCAAATTTTGAACACTCCTCGGAATTATTTGAACCCAAGTACACATACCAAGGTAAAATAGGCACAAGAAGTTGGTGGAGGATTGCCGGCCAGCAGGGAGTCTGCCGGCCCTCTGCCGGCCATCATTGGCCAATGTTGGCCATCAATGAAGGGGTGCCGGCCACTGCTGGCAGATCGGCCAATTTGGTCATTTCGACTATAGGTCTTTAAATACACCTAAAATCATTTCATTTCCTCTACACCCCTTGCACAAGAACCATTTCCCTTGCTCTCTAGGTGCGCCATCTCTCTAGATTCACGCGTTCTATGTGTTTCCTAACACCCTAAACAATCTTGAATCGTTAAAACCTCTTTGTTCTCTTCGATTTGAACCGATCAGAATTTGAATCTGAGGTGTCCTTTGTCGTTTCCACTATTCAAGGATCATTTCCCTCGAACTTCTCTCGAGGTTAGTCCACTTTTCCCGGGTTTTCACCTTTATTTGAACTTTTCTCTCTCCTAGGGTTTGGTTTGTTTAAATCCTCACCATTTTGCTAATTTTTGCTAATTTTTGCTCATTTTTGCATCTATTTCAGATGGCCGATGACATTCTGCATGATGGGGGTTTCCCTGCACTTCCTCCAGCGGAGCTTGCCGCGGACTTTGCGGCTGAGCCGGGGGTTGAGCCTCAGCCTTTACCGCCTAGTATCCGCCCTTTTGACCCCGCGAGGTATCACCCAGAGACTTATATTATACCAGTGGCGGGAGGCATCCATGTCTTTACTGATTTTGATGAGGACGCGCCAGACGACCTCTTGCTGAGGGAGCCGATGTCCCATTTGTCGGCCATTGCTGTGGAGGTACCAACTCTACTTTTCTGCAGCTTTACTTTCAATTATTTGTATTCCTTGCACGGTTTTGGTCTACTTGCGTCCCATGCTTTGATCTGACTGTATTTCATACATTGTTGCTCTGCATTTAACTGTATTTCAGGCATCACATACTCTGAATTCAATTGTATTTTCCATATCTTATTGCTCTTAATGCAACTGTATTTTCAATACATCACTGCTCTGAATGCAACTGTATTTTCAATACATCCTTGATCTGATTTCATCACATGCACTGCCACAGGACAGTTCCCGCTCCTTCAGAGGTTATGGTGCGACGACAGCTCAGGATTGGTATGATGTGCTTCCTGCGAGGATCCACCAGATCATCGACGGGACTGACTTCGGCCTATTCTGCTCCAGTTTAACATGGGTTATAGCGAGTCGCCCTCTCCTAGGGGCTCTTGTAGAGAGGTGGTGGGACACCACCGACTCTTTCCACTTCTCCACGGCGGGAGAGATAACGATGACCCCTTTCGACTTCGCCATGATCACTGGCCTGGGCGTGGGAGGTGATCCGATTCCTCTTGATCCCGACATGGGAGAGTGGGTGGCCGCATGGGATACTCCTGCGAGGATCCACCAGATCATCGACGGGACTGACTTCGGCCTATTCTGCTCCAGTTTAACACGGGTTATAGCGAGTCGCCCTCTCCTAGGGGCTCTTGTAGAGAGGTGGTGGGACACCACCGACTCTTTCCACTTCTCCATGGCGGGAGAGATAACGATGACCCCTTTCGACTTCGCCATGATCACTGGCCTGGGCGTGGGAGGTGATCCGATTCCTCTTGATCCCGACATGGGAGAGTGGGTGGCCGCATGGGATACATTACTTGGAGCGCGTCCACCGACACTTCGGGCGAGCATGGTTAGATATACCTGGTTCGAGGAGCATTACAGAGGGGAGGACCCCGAGACTGATAAGGAGGTGGAGCAGTACGCTAAGGGCTTCCTCCTGTTCCTTTTCGGTACCACCTTGTTTTCGAACAGGTGGAATACCGTGGGTTTATGCTTCTTGGGCGCTCTGGTGGTGCTCCAGCGGGTTCATTTTTATGATTGGGGCGCAGCCGGCCTCACTACTCTCCATGGATATATGAGCTCGACCTCTCGGATGTGTGGGAGGTTGATCGGCGGCTGCTAGCAAGCTTGGGAGGTACATAGCTTAGTTTTCCCTTTTCATTTTGTTCAACGCTTGTACTTGTTGCATTCTCTGTATCTGCTCTTGTACTGCATGCTTTCTGCTTTGCATTTTATGTACACCATGCATACTGCACACACAACATCTAACATCGGCTCTAGACCTGCACTCCTTATGCATTGTAGTATGTTCTGCTTTCTGCATGTTCTGTACTCTATTCATACACTGTACTGATCATATCTTTCTCGCAGCTGTGGGTGTACGTAAACTTCCCGACACTTGCTCCAGAGCCTGTGGAGGAGACCCCAGTGACAGTCCCATTTTCTGATGTATACGACGGCCAGCTCTATCGTAGGACCTGAGAAAGCTTCATGTTCTTCCGGCAGTTTTTCGACTCGATCACGGCGCGCGAGGTAATTCTGCAACGAGATCATTTCAATTAACCCGATGCACCCACATTAGTTATTTGACAACTGATCATCTTGTTCGTTCTCTTTTTTCAGATCACGTGGTAGCCATGGGATATGATCCCGTCAGGACTCCGAGATCAGTACCACACTACTCGGACTGTCTCTCACTACCACATCCTCTTCGAGGGCCCGATCTGTCGCGCCTGGTTTTTGAGTGAGCGCTTCGTACGCCAGACCTTGGGATTGCCTGCTTCATTTGTACTGACGACACCTCTACCATCGATGAGGGAGACACACAGGTTCTCCGTTGACCAGGTGATTCAGTTCATGGTGGGACTAGAGACGGATTACTTCCGCGCAGAGGGCAACTACGCGACCTTCAATCAGACGCATCTGATGCCACCTTTGTCCGGTGTACGAGGAGGAGAGGAAGCGAGGGCTCCAGCTGCGAGAGGGTGAAGCGGAGCGGCCAGATCCCGTAGGAGGAGAGGTCCTGAGGAGAGACAGGGGACTGGATGGCTGGAGCTGCCTACTACTATGACATGCCGAGGGCAGGTTAGAGAGACATATCAGATTCCCATCGCTTCTCTTCCAGCTGGTCACGAGCTCGTCGGAGTTCGAGGTTCGACCCCGGTATGTACTATACTTTGCATTTTGTACAGTCATTTCATTTCATTTGATATCCCACAGAACATTAATGACTTCAACACTTTTGCAGGCTTCCATAGAGTACACTAGTCAGTCTCTGGAGCTGACTGCCTCGATGATGGGGATGCTGCAGACGAGCATGGACCTGCTGTAGACGCGCCCCGAGGGCCTCATGCTACTACAATTCGGACTTAAATGTCACGATTCTGAATCTAATCCCGCAAAGTGCAATGCGAGACCGATAAATCACCAAAGAGTCCAAATCCGGTAAATCATTTTGGAAAACTGATTTTTAAGAAAAAAATGCCAAACATGGACTGCTTTGCCAGATACAGAGTCGCCACCTAAATATTTTATTTTGGGAGAATTTAGGAAACCCTGACTCGTTGCCTAAAGCTACGTGTCTGTCATCACCAAAGTTGTCTCGGCTCGGGAACTTGGGTACGATTGGGGAAGGTCATCTATGAGCACCCCCGCTCGCCCGATCAAAGATCGGCCACTACTAAACATGATATCTAGTTTTTGAAAACATATGTATTCTTATTCCGGTTAATTAGCTAGAATTTACTAAGTGATGTGCACAACACACAAGTATAGACTAGATCGCCTAATTTGGAACAAAGCATTGCATATCCGTTTGTTTGGAAACGGTTTGAAGTTTGCTACTCGCAAGTAGGCTAAAATGCGGATTTCAATGAATTGTCCCAATTCAAACGATCCAACCTTCACCCACAGGCATTCAGGCAGTTATATCACATAAGCAAATAGCCTCATGGCAAGCATGCTGTCATGTTAACACTCACACACATGCAATATGCTAAAGCATAAACACTTACAGTGTTCTCCAAGCCAAAACAAGAAACTAGTTAGTAATCATGCCTGATCCAAGTTCATGTTGAGATGGCTAATGCAACACATGCGAAGATACAACTAAAATAGGCTCGGCTATTCTAAAATGGCATGTTAGATGCAATACTTGATACATGTATTCAAATAGGAATTGAAATACAATGCAGTTAGTATGATGCGCCGAGCCCGGTGCATGCAATACAGATGAATGATGCAAATATGCGAGCATAAGGAATGCTAATTGAAATATGCCCTAAACTAACCATCATAAGCAGGTAAGTAAAAGGGAAAAAGAAATGGGGGTTGGAAGACATGCATCACATGCACGCACGCTTATTACATAATTGCGCCCTCTCGACGGAG
The DNA here is from genome assembly GCF_004153795.1 of Camellia sinensis. Lineage (NCBI taxonomy): Eukaryota > Viridiplantae > Streptophyta > Magnoliopsida > Ericales > Theaceae > Camellia > Camellia sinensis. The sequence continues at coordinate 735,603 of NW_021025732.1, read as the reverse complement.
GGACCGAAAGAATTATACAAACTATTTAATTAACTAACTAACAAGCTAATTAATTATTACGCAACACTTAACTAATTAAACAAATTAACTAAGCTACGAAAAACAGTAAAGAGGCCTCGAGAAGAGGGACAAATGCATGCTCGGACGGCTTTGCTCGGAAATCCATCGCCATGCTCATGCTGCCTCTGTTTACACTGCTCTGCACCTCTGAAAGCTGCACGAGTCTCAAGGATGCTTCTGGATCACCTTCTGGGTGCTGTGAGAGGCCATCGGCCATAAGGCAATGCCATCGGCCGAGGGAAACTGGTCACCGACCATGAATGAAGTTCTCGGCCAATAATTTGTTGCCGACAGGAACTGAAGATGGTCGGTCGACCATCTATTCCTGCAGAATGATGTGTTGCTGCAGCAGAGGACAAACAGAGCATAGTAATGCATTTTCAAGACAATGTCTGCACCACCACCCTCCCTATCATGTCATCAGCTCAAGGGAGTATGGTTCTCGATCCTCGGGCCACCAATCACGCATTTCAATGCATGATGGCCAAAGATGCCAAGTGTGCAATTAATATCAAATGAAATACGCACAAACATTTAAGGGGCCCCAACCTCTATCATGCTTGATCAAGAGGCAAGGGATGCATGCATAATGCTATGCAACCTAGGCATGCAAGTAAGCTAATGAAACATAAGCATGCAAGCAAGCAATGTGCAATAGGCATAGAACCTGAACAAGTAAACATGCAACGCATGTAACAACAATGCTAATGACAAACATGCAACAACATGTGAGGCAAACATGTGACAACATGTAAAAGGACAAGTATGCAAACATGCAAAGCAACTTAACGAAAAAGCATGCCAAATGCAAAATAACTCAAGCATGCAACAACATGCAATAGGCCAAGTATGCAACAACATGCAAGGCAAGCATGCAACAACATGCGAAGGATGGACTTAAACCAAAATGGACAGCTCTCAAATGGGTCCAAATCAGTGGCCAAAATGATGCGACAAAGGCATGAAATACAAATACAAACATGCATGCTAATGGTCCATTACTTTAAGCATTGTAGAGCAACTTTTAAGAACACTTAAAGGGAGACAAACATGGATATTAGGCAAACATGTTAAGCCCTGAAATCATGCAAGGGATGATGCCAAATCAACCGAACCATGTAATTAAGGCATGCAATAAAGCCCAAAACTTGAAACTAGCCGAGGGCCTCAAACCAAGGCTACATGAAGTAAGCCCCAAAAGGCCAAGAAGACCTAAAATAGTCCCAAGGTAGGTTTAAACAAGACCAAAAGTGAGCTCAACACTAGCCAACACAAGCTAGAACACAACGCCAAAACATGAGGCATGCAAGGCTACCAAAGAGGGTGTTACACTACACCTTTCAAAACCAAACATGGCATGATTTAAGCAATGAAAAACAGAGTTATGACATGTCAAAGTAAGCCAAAAAACTCACTTAGATGGCATCCCAAAGACCTAAGCATGGTGGCATACACAATGACACATTCATGAGGCATAAAACACAAACCCTTTAAAGCATTAAAGGAGTGACAAATGCAAGTACATGAGCATACTATATGGACTGAAATAATGTTACAAGTGATGCCAAACCACTGAAATAATCCGAATAGAGCATGCTAGTGACTCAAACACCCAAAGCTAACAAGTTAGATTGCATGGTAGCTATACAAAACAATGCAAGTATGACCAAAACAATGAAAAACAGAGCTCAAGCATGTTAAAACAAGGCTAGAAGCTTCATGGAGTTGAGCCAAAACATGCGAGCATGGTAGTATAAATGCTAGATACATGTTAAGGCAAATGAGGGGATTGCAAGGTAAGTATATGGTGCATGCAAGAGACCACTAAACCAACTTTAAACAGAAGTAGATCATGGCAAAACAACACCAAACACTTGCTGAAATGAAGCTAAAACAAGCTAGGCATACAAGTGTAGACGCGTCCGCGAGGGACCCCGCTGCAGTTCGGACTCGATTTTGTATCACGGTTCTTAATCTGGAACCAAAGAGTCCAAATCCGGCAAATTGTTTTGAGAAAACAGATTTTTGAAAAAGAAGTGCCAAACATGGACTGCTTTGCCAGATACAGAGTCGCCACCTAAATATTTTAAAATGGGGAATTTAGGAAACCCTGACTCGGTGCCGAAGGCCACATGTCCATCATCACCAGAGTTGCCTCAGCTCGGGAGCTAGGGTACGATTGGGGAAGGTCAGCTATGAGCACCCCCTCTCGCCCGATCCGAAGATCGGCCTCTACTAACCGTGATATCCGTTTTTGAAAACATTATGTGTTCTTATTCCAATTATTATCCTAGAATTACTATGTCATGCGCACAGCAAACAAGTATAGACTAGATTGCCTAATTTGGAAAGAAACATTGCATATCCGTTTGTTTTGAAAAGCGCTTTAGAATTTGCTACTCGCAAGTAGGCTAAAACACGGATTTCAACGAGTTTTTCCAACTCAAACAATTCAACCTTCACCCACGGGCATTCAAATAGTTTATCTCATATAAGCATCTAGCCGCATGGCAAACATACTGTCATGGCAACACTCACACGCATGCGGTATGCTAAAGCATAAATACTTACATCGTACTCCGTGCCAAAACAATAAACTAGGTAGCAAACATGCGTGTCCTAGTTCATGTCAAGTTGACTAATGCAACACACATGGGATGCAATTAGAATAGGCTCGGCTAACCTAAACATGGCATGTGAAAATGCACAAGTAGCATGTATTCAAGTTAGATTTGAAATACTAATGCAGTTAGCATGATGCGCCGAGCCCGGTGCATGTAAAACAGATGGATGAATGCACGCATGCATAGCATAAGGTATGCTAATTTAAATATGCCCTAGTCTACCATCATAAGCAGGTAAATAAAAGGGAAGAAAGAAGTGGGGGTTGGAAGACATACACACACTCACACACACTTATTACAGATTTGCCCTCACTCGGAGGGACCAAATAAATAATACATTAATTAACCTACAAGCTAATTAATTATTACAGACCAATTAATTAATTAACAAATTAACTAATCTATATGAAAGCAGTAAAGCGCCTGGGAAGAGGCCCAATGCAATGCGCGCTCGCTCCGCTCGGAAAGTCATTCCCATGCACAAGTTTGCTCTGCTTTGACTGTTCTGCTTCTCTGAAAATTGCACAACTTCCAAGATTGCTTCTCTGAGTGTTTTGGAACACCACCGGTGAGTGGGATCATCACCGGCCATTTAAAATAGTCATCGGCTAAAAGTTATAACTCTCGGCCAAACACTCTTTGCCGGTCGGCACTCAACACTGCCGGCCGGCACAATTTCCTGCAAAAACTGGTTTGACAGCAGCAGAGGACAAAACATGGCATGGCAATGCATTTCAAGCAATGTGCGCACCACCACACTCCATATCATGTTTAAGACTCAAGGGAGTATGGTGCTTCGACCTCGGACCACCAATCAGCATTTCAATGCATGATGGCCAAGAAGCCGAGTTGTGCATTTCGATTTCAAATGACATGCAAACCAATTTAAACACATAAGGCCCACCCTATCATACTCAATTCAGGAGGCAAGGGATGCATGCTCAATGAAATGCAACCTAGGCATGGAGGCTAAGTATGCAACATGAACATGAGGACAAGTATGCAAGTTAGCAAACATGCAAAGTGTAATCTTAACCATGCACACATGCAAGGCATGTAACATGTTAGGAAACTTAGCAAGAAATGCATGCCAAATGCAACACCATTTAAACATGCAACAAAATGTCATGAGCCAAGTACCTAAGCATACAAACATGCATGCAAACATGGTTGAATGCCTAAGCATATAGAAGCAACTTTCAAGCACACTTAAAAGGGGCAAACATTGGCACATAGCATACATGATAAGCTTTGAAAAACATGTAGAAGATGATGCCAAATCAACCTACCAATGCAAGCAAAGCATGCATCCAAGCCCGAGGACTTAAACTATGATCATATGACACACGAAGCAAATGATCAAAGTGAATCAAAACAGTCTCAAATCATGCCAAATTGAGGTCAAAGACACACCTAGATGGCATCTAAATGGCCTATACATGGAAGCATACAAAAGGGGCCAAACATGGAGCATAAGATACCAACCTTTTAAAGCATTAAAGGAGCATCAAATGCAAGCATACAAGCATGCTATAAGGTCTGAAATGGCATGATAAATGGTTCCAAACCATTGAAACAAAGCAAGTAAAGCATGCTAGGGGGGTCAACTCTCAAGGCCTGCAAGGGAGATTGCATGGTAGCTATACAAAGCAAAGCATGGATGACCCAAATGACCCAAAACGGACCTTAAGCACACTAAAACATGCACAAAAGCTTCACAAAGCTAAGCCAAAATCATGCTAGAAACAAGTCTCAAAGCACAAAGTATGTTAAGGCAATTTCATGGCATTACAAGACAAGTATGCTAAGCATGCATGGTGTGTCTAAACCAATTAAAAACATTGCTATATCATGGTAAAATAAGCACAAATAACACTTAAGACATGGCCAACATGAACTTAAAAAAGGTACTCACACATGAGGCTAAAATGACACTTTTTGAAGACAACAAGGAGAGGGGATGACCCTCTCCTTACTAGGACCTTAAACCACCATCCTCACCACTGAAATCCCTCAAGATTTCAGTGGTGAAGAGGCCCAAACAAGGTGGTCCCGAAACTCACCAAAAATAGCACAAAATGGGGCCAAACAAGGCCTAAGAGGGGGTAAACGACCCCAAACACAAAAGTGGTCTTAATGAAGTATCTTAAACACAAAAAAACAGAACTTTTTTCTGTTATACACAAAGCCCAAATCCGAAAGAAAGATAGGCTAAAATGGTGTGCAAAAACGGGGAATAAAGAGGGAAAATAGGTTACCTTTGTAGCCAAAAGAGGACAGGAGCCTCTAGACCCAAAAATGCAACCCTCAACCTCTGAAAATGGCCTCCAAGCTCCTTAGTTTGATGATAGAGGTGTTTGCCCGAGAGTTGTAGTTCAAATGGCCAAGAACTAGACCCTTTTGAACCCTCTAACCAACACAAATGTAGAGAGAGAGGGAGATATAGAGAGGGAGTGATATATATGTGATATATCAGATTTTTCTAACCTCTAAAATGGAAGGAGAGGCTCTCCTTATATAGAGAAACCAATGGGGCAAAACTTCTCTTAGAAGCTTTGACCAAAAAGGCCAAGCTTCTCTTAGAAGCTTGGAGCAAAAGGGCCAAGAAGGCCAAGCTTCTTGGAGAAGCTAGACAAAAGGGCCAAGCTTCTTGGAGAAGCTAGGCAAATGGGTCAAGCTTCTTGGAGAAGCTAGACAAGGGGTCAAGAGGTGCAAGCTTCTCTTGGAAGCTTAGAAGGGTTCAAGCTTCCTCAAGAAGCTAAAAAAGGGTCAAGCTTCTTGGAGAAGCTAAAAAGGTTCAAGCTTCCTCAAGAAGCCAAAAAGAGGTTCAAAAGGGTCAAGCTTCTTGGAGAAGCTAAAAAGGTTCAAGCTTCCTCAAGAAGCTAAAAAAGGTTCAAAAGGGTCAAGCTTCTTGGAGAAGCTAAAAAAAGGGTCAAGCTTCTTGAAGAAGCTAAAAAGGTTCAAGCTTCCTTAAGAAGCTAAAAAAGGGTTCAAAAGGGTCAAGCTCCCTCAAGAAAAGGTCTCGGCCTGGAAAAGTGGCCGATTGATCAGAAACAGTGGCCGGCCGACCAAACAAAATGCCGACCGACAATAAACAGTGTCAACCGGCAATATACATTGCCGATGGCAGCAAAAACCAGCCGGTGGCCTCTGGCCATGGCCGGTGGTGTGTGGGGATGCCTCAGAAGGCATTCCCTACCCCTCCAAGGCAAAATGCAAGTGTTTGGTGCAAAACCAGACACTGAACAGTCAAGTTCGGAGATCCTGAGGCAAGGCGCGTAGCCGAGACCTCCGGGAACTCAAGACGAACACGAACAAGGATGATCACCGAGTGTTCAAACGATGACGTCCAAGTCTTGAGGTCGGTCAAAAATGGGGTGTCTACAACTAGCCACCAACATAAGCCACTTATGTTAGTATTCAAGACAACAAGGACAGGGGATGACCCTCTCCTATTTAGGATACCAAAATCACCTCTCCACCACTGAAAATCGTTTGGATTTCAGTGGTAGAGAGGCCATGCAAAGCTTAAAGCAAGGGCCGAAAGAGATGGCCTAAAACAAGGCCTAACAAGGCCTTGGAGGGGATAAACAACCCCAAACCTCAAAATGACCTTAAAAAAAGTTCTAAAGAAAGAAAAATCAGAACTTTTATCAGTTATAGTCAAAGCTTAAAACAATAAGCAAGAAGAGCTAAAAGCCTTAGCAAGAAAGGGGTATCTAAAGCAAAAATGCTTACCCTTGTAGAACTTCTTCAAGAACAAGGCTCCAGCAGGTTCCTCTGACCAAAACCAGCCCAAGAACCCTAATAACAACCCTCTAGTACCTTCGTAACCCAAGGATGGTGTAATGCTAGGTGTTCAAGTGAAAAAGTAAGACAAAAACTCACTTTAGGTCACAAAACAAGACTAAACAAAGAAATATAGATACAAAACTATATCTATCCTCTCTAGGCCACTTTTCTGAACCCTGGGGGAGGGAGGAGGGGCTCCCTCTTTATAGAATCTCAAATTCTAAAGCTTCTAAGAGAAGCTAAGCCAAGGGCAAATCCCTCCATACACGTTTATGGAGGGGATGAATTGTGCATGCCAGCTGATCCAGCTGGCATAAAATATCTGCATAAAGCAGATTAACAAGGTTCGGCTAGCAAAAATGTCCAATCGACCAACACAAGGGCCGGCTGACCAAATAAAGTGCCAATCGGCCAATACATTTGGCCGGTGGAAAGAAATCATGACCGATGGCCTCAAGTCTTGGCCGGTGGGTTGAGGGCATGGCAAACAAGCCTCCCTCTTCCATTAGAAGCAAAAACACAAGTGTTTGGTTCACAACCAAGCACAAAACAGACAAGTTGAGAGATCTTGAGGTAAGGCGTGTAGCCGAGACCTCCGAGAACTCAAAACAAACACGAGCATGGATGATCATCGAGTGTTCAAATGATGACGTCCAAGTCCTGAGGACGGTCAAAAATGGAGTGTCTACACCTGCTCAGTATTTACAGTATTCCGGTAAGTTCTTTCAAACTACACTTCATGCCACCAAATCTTTTCTTAACACGTCATCATTTGCACAGTTCCACACTACACTGATCTGATACATTGCTCTCATACACTGCTCATGGTATACATACACTGCAAATCATTCACTGCTCACAGCACATTATTCTTTGCATCTGATACACTTTATTACTAATGCATTTTGGCGAATTGCCTTTTTTCAGATTCCTTTCCTGATGGCAGGCCCATCAGATGCCCCAGTAGGAGCAGGGGCAGGGGCAGGTCTTTCAGCAGCTTCCCGAGTAGCAGGGGGAGCGGGACGAGGGACTGCAGCGCACAGCCGTAGCGGAGTTAGGCGTGCTCACGCCGGGAGTCGTTCACAAGGGCCTGCCCCAGATGATGATGAGTCTGACGAGGAGGCAGTGAGTCCGCAGCTAGAGTCGTCTCAGGATGGAAATGAGACTAGGGATGGCTCAGATTCAGACTCTAATTGTGGAGATCCTGGACCATCGTCCAGGAAGAGGACCAGGATAGATTCCTGCACTTGAGGCTACCGGCGCCGATCCATACATTTTGCTGCTTTCTTCTTTTGCTTTATTTTTCTTTGTACTGGTAGTTTTGCACATTGTACTGCGTCAGGCAGGTTTTATTTATTTATTTTTTCAAACTATGTACTTTTGCAAAAGAAAATATGATGGAATGAAACAGCCTCTTTTTGTTCAAAAAGTTTTGTATTTGCGCATTCTATGCATCGCATCGCATTACATAACAATGTAAATGAGATTGAACTTTGTTTTGAAAACTAAACACTCAAATCGCATTAATCAGGTAGTGAACAGACTAACGACAAAACAACTCGATAAGAAAGACAAAGCCTTAACAAGTTTACAACTCGATAAGCAAGTTACAACAACTCGATAAATGAAAGGAAGATGATTACAACTCGATACAAGAGTGAAAACTAATACGTCTTAAACGAGACATAATAGAGTCCAACAGGACAAAAATAACACCTTAAATGACAGGAACAACAGGACTCCACTGCAGCAAACAACTAGACTTTCACCAAGAAGATCAGTGAGCATGAGGGAGAGGCTGTCGGCCACAGGGGAGTCCCGCCGGCCATCAGTGTGCCACTGCCGGCTATCGGTGGTAGACTCTCTGAAACGTCGACATCTGTCCTCCACTCACTACCTTATCTTCTATATGAGTTCCAGCTTCGGGATTCTCTTCATTTCAGCTCAATTTTGCACCAAATGGAAGCATTTCTTGTCCAAAATCTCACAAATTGGATTGCCAACTTGGATGGCTCGAAAAAGCTAAATTTTCGGGTCTTTGGCATAAATGCACTATTCATGCTGAGTCGCTCCCCGCTGCGTTTTCCATTCCTCTATGCCGCGGAAAGATTTTGGAATCCGGTAACACACGTCTTTAGCTTTGGCGGACAAGAGATGTGTCCTACTTTCGAGGATTTCCAAGCTTTAATGGAATCTGAGCGTGATGAAGAAATTCTGCCTTAGCTCCGATTCGGCCATGTCCAGGCCTTAGGACGGATGTGCGGCCTTACCTTGCATGACGCTCAGTCATTGATTTATGACGGAGAGCTGGACATTCTGAGCTTGGTTCGTCGATTTTCTGATGCCGGTGATCGCGGCGACCATCATTGGCAGGGTTATCGGCGACATACGCTTTGCTTGTGCATGCTGTCTCATTTCTTACTTGCCCCAGGCTCTGGTGGGTTTAGCACTCGTTTGATTGAGGTCGTCGAGGGCTTAAGAGAGGGTAAGGGCTGCATCACCAAGACGCTAGCCGAGACACTGATGGGCTTGGACGCTTTTCATTGCCGGGAGACGACTAGATTTGCGAGGAGTCCACTACTATTGCAGGTAACGTTTCCCACTCCATCTCACATATATATTGCTTACATCACTCGGCCCTCAGGCTCGGTTTTTCTCTCAGAACCCTTTTCTCACTTTTCTCTCAACGTGCACCTCTCTATTCTTTAATCTCTCATTTTTCATCCCTTCCCAGGTGTGGTTGATGGATAAATTGAACATTGTGGACTCATGCCCAGTTTATTCAGCCCGCAACTATTTCTTCCGACGACGTCTAGTCGATGCCCCGGATGAGGGATGGTGGTACAACTGGATGTGCAATTTGTCCGCTACAGAAATTGCCTGGCACTGCCCTTAGCTCAATTTTTCAGCGATGAGCTATATCATGACTCGCCAGCCTGGGATTCAGTTGATTGGCCTGACACACTGTGTCTTTTATTTTCCGTTCCAGATCCGACGCCAGTTCGATCATGATCAGACTTGTTCGGAGGAGGGGATAGAGTACCCTACTACATTTTCGGTCCGAGGCGTGTAACTAGCTCGGTATGCCGCAGCATGGAGGACGAGAAAGCTTCTGGCCCCCGCTCCCATTTTTGGCTGCACCATTTCTGATGAGTGCAAAGATTGGCTTAATGAAGAGGCACAGGTAGGGCCCACTTTGGCCTCAGAGGCTTCCACCAGCTCTAGGAGGGGACGCAGGAACACTTGACTATGCCCCAGATTTATTTTCTTTAATTAGAACTTTCAAGTTTTCTTTATGAATGTAATGAAAAGAAACTTCAAATTGTATTCAAGAGTAAGAGAACTCTGTATTGAAATCAATGTAATTGAAGGTTGTGGGTACTGAAAATTTCCCGTTTGGTCCAAAAATGGTCTAAGTTAAAAAGATTAATTTGAGCAAAATCAACTTTTATTAAAACTTTTCAAAACCATTTTCAATATGGATTAGAACTGGACACGCCTGAGATCTATCACTGAGATGTACAACCCCGGATCCCAGTAACTGGAAAGTTGCCCCTAGTCTAAATAGCACTATATCGGAGATTACAACCGAGCTCTTGAATGCAGAATAGACGAAGATGACCAAACATGATCACATGGACAAAGTTGATCGGGGAAGTGTTTATGGCTAGACTTCAAGATGAACTTGCCTACGTATCTCGAAAATGGGAATCAAGCCTTACGTAGTTTGGCTTGGGTTCACTCCTGTATTAACACTCTCCTTTTGCTCTCTAACTTTTGCCAAGGCAGCCCTTTGTGGGTTTTCAACCTTGTGAGCTTAGTTTTTATAATTTCAAATTTTTCATGCTCTAACTTTTGCCTAGGTTGCCCTTTCGGGTTTTCGGCCTAGCGAGCCACGCTGGGAAAATATTTCTTCAACTTGTCCATGTTGATCGGTTGGAAAAACTCTAGGCCATCTAGGTCCATCAAAACGACAGCTTCACCCGACCAGATTGACTTGATGATATAAGGGCTAGTCCAATTAGGTCTAAACTTGCCCCTAGGGTCGTGGATGGGAGCTCAGTTGTCTTTGAGCCCCAAATCTCCTTCTTTCAAATTCCTGGACTTAACCTTCTTGTTAAAAGCCCTGGCAATTCTCCGTTGATAACCTTGAACATGATACAGTGCTTTCAGCCTTCTTTCATCAAAGAGCATGAGTTCTTCGAATCTGCTTTGCTGCCAATCTGCTTCAGCTATCTGACACTCAGCCAATACTCGTAATGACGGAACCTCAATCTCGATAGGTAGAACGGTCTCCATCCCACAGACCAAGGAATACGGAGTCGCCCCAGTAGAAGTTCGAATTGAAGTCTGGTAGCCACACAGAGCAAACGGCAGTTTATCTGGCCACTCTCGGTAGGTTTCCACCATATTCTACAGTATGTGCTTGATGTTCTTGTTGGCGGCCTTAACTATTCCATTGGTTTGCGGCCGATATGTGGATGATTTATGAAAAGCCACGTTGTACTTGTCCAACAAGTCGATCACTTCCTTCTTGAAGTGGGAACCATTATCTGAAATGATCTCGTTCGGGACCCCGTAGCGACAGATGATGTTGCACCTGATGAACTTAGCAACATGCGATGCCCTCAACACCGCATAAGATTGGGCCTCAACCCACTTTGTAAAGTAGTCTATCGTGACCAGAATGAACTCATGCCCATTAGAACCCTTCGGAGTGACAGCCCCGATCACATCAATCCCGCAGACTGAAAATGGCCATGGCGAAGTCATGTTGTATAGCTTCGACGGCGGGATGTTCATGCGGTTTGTATGGATCTGACATTTGTGGCATCGCCGAACAAAGCCTATACAATCCTCTTCCATGGTGGACCAGTAGTAACCCTATCTGAGAATTTTCCAGGCTAGCATCACCCCATTCATGTGCGTTCCGCACTCTCCTCCATGGGTTGCCTCCATCAGGCACTTCGACTCTTGTGCATCGACACACAACTTATGCATCCCTAGATGACCTCTCTTATACAGTTTTCCCCCGCAGACGATGAATTGAGTAGCCATTCTTCGAGTTGCCCTTTTATCCTTGGTATTTGCCCTTGGCGGATATGCCTCTTTTTGCAAGAAGTTCCAAACATCTTAATACCAGGGGTTCTCATCTTGTACCTTATCTATGGCTGCAATTAGCTTGTAGGCCAGCGCAAATTTATGTTCGATGATGATTGGACACATCCGGACTCCGAAAGGGATGTCTATCATAGAAGATAGAGTTGCTAGTGAATCTGCGAACCTGTTGTTCTCTCTTAACAAATGAGCGAAGTTTAGCGTCTCAAACCGAGGAATCAGAATGTCCAAGGTCTAGTGGTAGATTCTCATCTTTTCTTCTTTGACTTTCCAATCTCCTTTAGCTTGAGATACAACAAGGTTTGAGTCCCCGATGACGTCCAACCGTTTTGCCCCTAGTTCCAGAGCTGCTTCTAGTCCAGCAATACACACCTCATACTCTGCCTCATTGTTCGATACTTTGAACCGGAGTTTGAATGCTAAAGGTATGTGGGAATTGTTGGGCGCTATCAGCAACACCCCTATCCCATACCCGTATTGGTTTGACACTCCGTCAAAGTACATCGTCCAAGTTTCTTCTTCGACATGCAGAATGGCCTCGTCTGGGAATAAGTACTCAACTGTTTCATCCCCTTCAACTGGGTGATCAGTGAGGAACTCCGCTACCGCTCTGCCTTTGACTAACTTGCGCGTCACATACATCATATCAAATTCGGAAAGGAGAAGCAACCAACGAGCTAGCTTACTCGTAAGTGCCGGTTTCTCGAAAAGATATTTGATGGGATCTAATCTCGAAACTAGCATTACGGAGTGAGCTAACAGGTAGTGCCGCAGCTTCCTGGTAGCCCATACCAAGGCTAGACAAGCCTTCTCCAGCGGAGTGTAGTGGGTCTCGTAATCAAGCACTTTCTTGCTCAGGTAGTAAATAGCTCTCTCCACTTTGTCCTCAGACTCTTGTGCAAGCACGCAGCCCATTGTAGTTTCAGTCACTGAAAGGTACAAAATCAACGATTTCCCCGGCTCAGGCGGTGACAACATAGGTGGGTTCTGTAAATATTACTTGATTTGTTTGAAAGTGGCTTGGCATCAGCCGTCCCATTGGAACTTCTTTCCTTTCTTCAGGAGACCAAAGAGTGGTTCACAAGTCAAGGTTAATTTTGCAATAAACCGTCTTATGAATTGCACTTTACCCAGAAAGCCTCGCACCTCCTTTTCAGTCCTTGATGGTGGCATTTCTAAGATGGCCTTGATTTTGGAAGGGTCAACTTCGATACCTCTCTGTAACACCAGCATTTTCCCTGCTGTAACACCAAACATACACTTCTGAGGATTCAGCCGCAACCGAAATTCTTTAATCCTTTGGAATAACTTTTGTAAGGCGGTGTAGTGGCCCTTTCTTTCCTTGGACTTGGTAATCATGTCGTTCATGTACACCTCAACCTCTTTATGGATCATGTCATACAATATCGTGGTCGCAGCCCGTTGATATGTAGCCCCAGCATTCTTCAGCCCAAATGGCATCACCCTATAACAATAGGTCCCCCATGGGGTGGTAAAAGCAGTCTTCTCCCAGTCTTTGGGTGCCATCACAATCTGGTTGTAGCCCAAAAAGCCATCCATGAATGAGAGCAACGCATGCCCAGCAGTGAAGTTCACTAACTCGTCGATATGCGGCAAAAGAAAGTCGTCCTTCGGACTAGCTTTATTCAAATCCCTGAAATCCACGCATACCCGAATCCTGCCATCCTTCTTCGGCACTGGAACTATGTTGGCCAACCAAGTTGGGTATTCAGATACCAGCAGGAACCCTGCGTCAATTTGCTTGGTGACCTCTTCTTTGATCTTGAGAGCCCAGTCTGGGTGAATCCTTCTGAGTTTCTACTTAACAGGTCGAGCCTCTGGGTCAAGAGGGATCTGGTGCTGTACAATCTCAAGATCGATTCCAGGCATGTCTTCGTAGGACCACGTGAAAACATCTTTGAAATCTTTTAATAAAATGACTAAGTGCTCGCGCTCCTCCGAAGACAACGTGGACCCGATCTGGACCAGCCGCGGGTCCTTCTCAGTACCAACATTAATTTGGGTGATTTCATCAACCAGCGGTTTTACAAACCTCTCCTACTTTTATTCTAGCAAATATTTCAAAATCGGAGGAATTTCTTCCTCGTCGTTTTCATCGAAGTTTTGAAAGTCTGAATTAATGCAATAACTCAAGGGCACAGAAAAGTACTCGAAGGCCACAGCCACTTTATTCTCATTAATCACTTTCAAGTCGCCTGATTCCTCTGTTACAATAGACTCAAATGAAAAAGAAAAAGACGACCTAGACAGGACTGCGGCATCCAGGTTGTCACCCCTAGGAATACCGGACTCAGACTTAGACTCAGACTCAAACGAGTTGGATCCTGATTCTGACTCCACGGACTCGATGGAATCAGATTCCGGCTCAGTACCTGACCCGGTGTTGCTCGATAAGAATCCCTCATCGTACTGCCAGACGAGGGAGGGTTCGATGGACGCATCCAGAATATTTGAAGCTGGGCTCACAGCTGTTTCATTCCCAATCATGGACATTGAGAGATCATCCCCCAAGCACTCACGTACGATCGGAGGATTTGATAGTAGACAAGCCAGTGCTACCCCTATTTCAATCTCTACACTCTCAGAATCCACTTCCTTACACTGTTCAACCTCAGCTGATGGGTCTGTTTGCTCTTCGGCTTATCATCCCTAGACAACTATAAGTCAAAGAATATCTCAAACCCCGGTAGTCGCCTCTTCTCTGCATTTAGCCATGGTTCTGGGAAGCCTCAGAATGGAAAGTCTTCCCCCTCCTGGATAAAGCGTCCGTTCAGGGTGCCTTGGATAGGCCAATGCATCAACTCAAAATGCCTTCTAGTCTGTTTGGCTCTAGCTCTCCCAGCCATTTCTTTGCCCTTTCTCACCCAGTCCTCTCTGGTAGGCAGACAACCTAGACCAAAGGTATACGAATTGTGCGGCACTTCGGCCGATACTGTAATACCCTTCCGGCCACTTTTTCCTAGTCCCATCCCAGGGATATGCTGGAGCTTGTTCATGAGGTACACTGACTGCGCGCTGACATATAACCCCTCATCAGCAGCTAAGATGTTCTAAACAACCCGGGCTTCAGCCAGTGTAAATCTTGACAAGAACACATCCTTCGTGCCATGTTCGATTTCCAAAACCGGTGTAGACACCTCTGGCGGCGGATGGATTGACGAATTCCCAAAAACAATAGCCACCCCTTTCCTGTAGGGGTATTTCAACATCTGATGTAGGGTGGAAGAGACCGCCTTCACCTGGAGCAACCACGGCCGCCCTAGGAGTAAATTAAAGGTTGCGGGAACGTCTAAGACATGAAAGTCAATCTCTTGCTGTCCTGGACTAACATGAGTCTGAATCTCCACGGTCCCTATCATCTCTTTGCTAGTGTTATCATAGGCTCTTATCACCTAGGCAGTTGGCGCAAAATCCGCAGGCTTCAACCCGATTGCATATGCTGTCCTCGACGGGCACACGTTAATGGTGGATCCCGTATTGACAAGAACTACCGGCATCCATTTGTCTCTACACTCCACAGAGATGTAAAGAGGTTTGTTATGGTTTGCACCCTCAGGCGGCAGCTCCTTGTCAGTAAAGATCAACATCGGGAAAGCTCCTCCCAGAAAGACCAATCCTACTAATTGCTCAAGTGTGGTATCTATTGAAAGTTTGGCTTTGTCCATAGCAGAAAGGACAGCCTGTCGATGAACCC
Source organism: Camellia sinensis (assembly GCF_004153795.1). Lineage (NCBI taxonomy): Eukaryota > Viridiplantae > Streptophyta > Magnoliopsida > Ericales > Theaceae > Camellia > Camellia sinensis. The sequence continues at coordinate 720,294 of NW_021025732.1, read as the reverse complement.
TTGAAGCCATAAGCAATCCCTATATGGAGATGTCTGCTTATATCTTCTTCAGCTGTTTTAGCACAGCCTCCTCTTCGAGCAATTTATCTTTCTGCTTCTCCGATTCCTTGTCCTTTCCGGACGCCTCTGGTTTATCTAAGTGCGGGGGTTTGAAATACCGCCCGCTCCAAGTCATATGGTCAACTTCGCCAATATACCAGGTATCACCCGGCTGGTTATTTCCCTAGTCTTCATCGGTGTGGGCAAGACATAGATCGTCATCTTCCCACCACATGCCATCGGCAGCCGACAGACATCCATCCGATTCCGTTACAACTATTCCTGTGCCCGCAACATCTTCCGTTCCTATGCCCGCAGCATGCTCTATCTCCGCAGAGGCTTTGGCTTTTCTAGCCCTCTCAGAATCTTCGATCCTTTTTCGCTCAAACTGCTTCAGTGCATCCTGCTGCTCAATGTCTCCTGTATTCAAACTGCTCGGATCCCGACCAAAATTCTTAACACCGGCGCTCTCCGGCGATGTAAACTGATTCTCGGCTCTTCCGGCCACTGTTGATGTCTCTGTCCTTGACGGACTCTGTTCTAGCTGAGGTTGTTCAACAACATCTGGTTGGTCGTCAAGCCACCCGGTAGTTTTCGCTGACCCATCCAGATCAAACCAGTTGACAGTCACGTCCCCTGAGTCTTGTTCATTGAAGAATTGAGGGTTCACGATGTCCTCCTCTAGTTCTGCCAGGTCATCCAGCCCCTGATTAAGTCCATCTTCCCGTACTACACAAATTTCTACCTCCACTGGCAATTCCACATCCGGTCTAGCCTAGCCTACTGATGTAATGTAACTGCTCGGGTTGTACATGAAGCTCGCAGACTCCTCAGGCTCTGTATCGTCAATCTCATCTACCTCCACAATCGACCGCATTTTATCTTCGGTAGCCACCACCACTACTTCTGGTTTGGTTTGGGAGATGTCCAGCATGCACAAGTAAGTGCTGTCAGGAATGAACACCTCCAGCTTGGGTAGGTGGGAATCGGCGATATATATGCTAGGGTCATATGACACAACCCTAGTTTGGATGGAGTTGATGCGTTTGGGAGGTGGAGCTGGCCCTATTGGGATGTCCGTATATTCTTAGATATTGGTCGCCTCCTCGGGTATTGGAACTCTTGGTGGGGGAGGAGCTTAGTGTGAAGCGGATGCTCCAGTTTGCTGCTGTAGCCTGGCAATTAACACTGCCTGTTGGGCCATAACCTCGGCTTGGCGTGCGGAAAATTCTGCTTGACGGGCGGCGTCCTACTGCATGGTTTGCATGCCCTCTTGACGGTGACGCATCATTTCTTCCATTCCTGCCATAGGATGTTGGTTTAACTGAATACCCAGTATATCTGTCCCTACAATAGAAACTGAGACCTCAGCCTGACTGTTCGCTGGTGGGTAGACCACTGATCTGGCGACCGCTGTACCGATACACTGCGCCCTCTTGACCTTCGTCTGGTAACCGGGGGTAAAGAAAGAAACATTGCTTGTCCGTCTATCAGATCCCTAGATCGATTAAGTCTACGACCTTTAATCCAGAGTGCTCGGGGAATATCTGCTTGGTCGGATGCAATGGTGCTAAACTACCTTGCAAAAAGATAAATAAAGCATAATAAGGAAATAATGAGCATAAAAACGGGCAGCATAATGGCTTAAATTAACATAACACGCAGTTGGCAAACACAAGCTGAATGAACCGTTCTTAACCACTGATCACTGTTCCCACATCACTGCCCCAAATCTGAACCTGATACCTGCAGGTAAAACTGATTCCCAAATACTGATGATCTCAGGCCTGATACCCAAACTTGCAAACTGATACATGCATTCCTGTAGAGACGCACTCTAAAAGCACGTAGCAAGCAAGTGAGAGCCAAAACACCCCAATGTTGGGGTAGGGTTTTCCTGTCCTATTTTGTCAGGAGCTAGGGTTTCACTACGCACGCAGCGGTTTCAAACAACTTATAATCGGGTAAACAACCTGTCCTAGCTTGGAATGGTCACTATGGATTCCGATATGCACTAGGTCGAATGGTCAAAAAGGGTACCTCGGTGAAAACCAAGGTTTGTGTTCCCATCGTGGCAGAGCCCTCAACCGATCAGCCTTATGGCACGCTTCTCAAAGCGAGCCTTCGGCAAACTGTTCAGGAATAGCATACGGTAAACACGGTGTCCTAGGCGCACCAATGCACATGCAATGCAAAGAAACATATAAGTGTAATCAAAACAAGATATCATGAGTTCGAGTCAAATTCTCTAAATCCCTAGCAGAGTCGCCAGAAACTGTAGACGCGCCCGAACGTCCCGGGGCTCCGCGAGCGAAAATCTGGCGCAAAAATCCCATTTTGTTCATTGGGCTTACTACTACAGTTCGAACTCAATGTCATGATTCTGAATCTAATCTTGCAAAGTGCAATGCAAGACCGATAAATCACCAAAGAGCCCAAATCTGACAAATCGTTTTGGAAAATTGATTTTTATAAAGAAGTGCCAAACATGGACTGCTTTACCAGATACAGAGTCGCCAATAAATATTTTGTTTTGAGAAAATTTAGGAAACCCAGACTCGTGCCTAAGGCCACGTGTCCGTCATCACCAAAGTTGGCTCGGCTCGGGAACTTGGGTACGAGAGGGGAAGGTCATGCAATGAGCACCCCCACTCGCCCGATCAAAGATCGGCCTTTACTAACATGATATCTTGTTTTTGAAAACACATACGTTCTTATTCCGGTTATTAGCCTAAAATTACTATGTGATGCACACAACACACAAGTATAGACTAGATCGCCTAAATTGGAACAAAACATTTCATGTTCGTTGGTTTGAAAATGATTTGAAGGTGCTACTTGCAAGTAGGCTAAGATATGGATTTTGCCACCCTCAAGTGGGCTTAAAACTCGCATTTTGATGAATTGTTCCAATTCAAGTAATCTAACCTTCACCCACAGGCATTCATGTAGTTAAACATTTAAGCAGTTAGCCTCATGGCAATCATGCTATCATGGCAACACTTACACACATGCAAGATGCTAAAGCATAAACACTTACAGTGTACTCCGAGCCAAAACAGAAACTAGTTAGTAATCATGCATGATCCTAGTTCATGTTTAAGATGGCTAATGAAACACATGCAAAATACAACTAGAAATAGGCTCGGCTATTCTAAAATGGCATGTGAATGCTACACTTGATACATATATTAGAATTGAAATTGAAATACAATGCAGTTAGTATGATACGCCGAGCCCGGTGCATGCAAGACAAATGAATTGATGCACGCATGCAAGCATAAGGATGCTAATTAAAACATGACCTAAGACTAACCATCATAAGCGGTTAAGTAAAAGGGAGAAAGACATGGGGTTGGAAGACATTCACACACTCACACACACTTATTACAAAATATGCCCTCTCGACGGAAGGTCCGAATGAATCAATACAAACCGACTAATTAACTAACTAACAAGCTAATTAATTATTACGTAACTGAATGAATAACTAGCTACAGCTAATTATTACAAAATTTATTTAATTAACAAATTAACTAATTAAATTACAAATTCGAATACTAACTAACAAGTAAGCATTAAATTATGTAAACTAGGTTGCCTCAGCTCTGCCTGAAAGAGAAGATGATGCATGCTTGGTTGCCGTCCCAAAAAAGCTCTCCGGTTGCTCTCTTAAGGCTTTGCTCATAGGGTGTCTTCTAGTGGTTGCTGCTGAAACTTACCAAAGCACTGTTGGGGAGTGCACCAGTGGCCTGTCGGCCATGAGGAGCCTCTGCCGACCCCACTGCCGGCCATAGATGCACATTGCTGACCAAGAATGAAGGGCTGCCGGCCAGAAATAAGAGGGTGCCAGCCACTGATGTGCTGTGACACCAAGCTCCAGCAAAGCACAAAATAGAGAAAATGGAGGGTCTCCCAAGGATATGTACGCACTATGCCACCCCATATCACCTCAAAACATCAAGGGAGAGGCATAGTCAGATCCAAGACCATCAATCACGCATCCCGATGCATGATGGCCAAAGATCCAACTTGTGTAAATTCAATGTAAAATGAATGCACAAATAAACATATAAAGCCTAAAACTCTATCATGCGTTATCAAGAGCGTCAGCGACCGAGAATCGTCGGCGACCGAGAATTGAGATACGTTTCATCACTTCAAGTATGAAACGTCCCTCGTTGCTCGTTCCTCGTGTTTGGCTTAACACCCAAACCAAACACAATGCAGTGCAAGGTGTGCCAAACATAATGCTAATGCAATATAAGCATGCAAGTATACAATGTAACTCAAGCATGCGACAACAATACAATGGTGTAAACATGCAACAACATGCTATATGTCAAGCATACAACAACATGCCACCACACACAATGTTCCAAGTAATGCAACAAGCATGCAAATGTCATGCAACTCAAGCATGCGAGCATGATGCAATGTAACAACATTTGAGGAACATGGTAAATGGACTTAAACTAAAAATGGGCAGACCTCAGTCATGCCCATATCAGTGGCCAAGATGATGCAATGAAGATACATGAAACATATACAAGCATGCACATGAAATAGCCCAAGAATTAAGACATAGGGACACAACTCCCATACATAAGCAATGAGTGACAATCGTGATAATGTGGCAATGAGGTAAGCTCTGAAATCTCATGTAAATTGATGCCAAATCAACTAAGCAATGCAAGCATAGCATGCTAGGATGTTTAAAGCTTAAGGCTAGCCAAGGAGCTTATACCAAGGCCACATGAATCAAACCCCAAAGGACTAAGGACAATCAAAACAGTCCTAGATTGTGCCAAAATGAATCTAAAGCATGTATGGACCAAGGCCAAAACAAGTCAACATGAAAAGGCATAAAGCATGGTGCAAGTAAGGCCATCAAGGGGGATTGAACTACACCTATTACAACCGAACATGGCATGACTTAAACAATAAAAATCAGAGTCATGGTATGTTAAAATAAGCCCAAAAAACCACTGAGATGGCATCCCAAAGACCGAAGCATAGAGGCATGCATAATGATCCATTTATGAGGCATAAAGCTCCAACTCTTCAAGGAATTGAAAGTGTGACAAAAGGCAAGTGTATGACCATGAAATATGCACTGATATAAGATTTCAAATGATGCCAAGGTATGCAAACATCACAAGTTAAGCATGCAAGCTCCCTCAAAACTCAAGGCTAATCAAAGCATTTGCATTACAAGTACATGAAGCATGCAAGAGGCTACCAAGAAAACCTAAATTAGAGTTATGACATGTCAAATAATGGCTAAAAACATGCTTGAACTAAGCAAATTCAAGGCATAAAGACATGCTACTTTGCAAGGCTACAAGTAGGATTACACTACAAGTACAAGGAGCATGCACAAGGTGACCAAACAAGCCATGGATAGAGTTAAGGCAGGTCCTAAAAGTCACCCAAATGAGCCTCAACAAAGCCTCCAAGAAGTAAGAAGACATGCTTACCTGGTTGGCCAACAATACAAGCAAACAAAAAACAAAAAGAGAGGAGGTCACCCCCTCTGATTTGAGGCCTCAAAATCACATGCTTACCACTGAAAATCCACTGAATTTCAGTGGTTAAAAGGCCATGTAAGGGCTAACTCAAAGGCCTTAAGGCATGGTACAAAACAAGGCCAAACAAGAGAGTAGAACACCCTTAACACCAAAGAAGCCTTAAACAAACATCAAAAAAACTTAAAAATAGAACTTTTTTCAGTTGAAAGCAAGGCCTAAAACAATATGCGAGGATGGCCAATATGTGATACAAATAAATGCTTGAAAGGGGAATATACTCACCCTTGAAGCTCAACTTCAAAACCAGCAATCTCAAGGGCCAAAAACCAACTTTTAGAGCTTAAACAACACTCCTAAGAACCTCAGCTCAAAGATGGTGGTGTATCACTAGGTGTTGTAGTGCAAAAGTGAAAGAAAAAAGGACTTTAGAGCACAAACAAACACAATATAGAGAGAGAGAAAGAGAAATGTTAGAGAGAGAGATACAACTTCTCCAAAATTTTCTCAACCTCTGCTAGAGAGGAAGAGCCTCTCCTTATATAGAAGAAAGCAATGTAAAGCTTGTTCAACAAGCTTGGCAAGGGCTTCATCCCTCCATACACGTGTATGGAGGAGGGATGAGTGGAAACCAACTGGCTCAAAAGATCTGTAGTGAAATCTGCTAAGACAAAGTGTTTTGTCGGCCATCAGTGGTGACCGGCAGTGCCTCATTGATGGCCGGCAGGCTTCATCAATAGTAGGTAGGGACAAAATCAAGCCCGGTAGTGAGGGGGAGTGGCCGGCAGTGCACCACAAGGAGCATGCTAAAAGGACCAACACATGGTCCAAAAATGAGACATAAAGAAAGCAGGGTTTGGGAAGCTCAAACCTGTGATGTTCTGCCTTGAACTTGAATACTCAACGAGCAATCGAACTTGTCGCTGGATGTACCTGCAAGCATATCCAAGTCTTGAGGACGGTCAAAAATGGGGTGTCTACAGTGCTCTAACTTTTGCCAAAGCCGCCCTTTCTGGTTTTCAACCATGCAAGCTTTTCATTTTTCATTTTTTATTTTTTTATTTGTTTATGTTTTGTTTTTCTTATCTAACGTTTGCCTAGGTCGCCCTTTCAAGTTTTCAGCCCAGCGAGCCTCTCAAGGGTAGTACTTCTTCAGCTTGTCCATGTTGATTGGTTGTGAGAACTCCAAACCATCCAAATCCATGAGAATGACTGCTCCTCCTGACCAAATTGATTTAATGATGTAGGGACCCGTCCAATTGGGTCTAAACTTGCCCCTAGGGTCGTGAATAGGAGCTCGATTGTCTTTCAACTCTAAGTCCCCTTCCCTCAAATATCTGGATCTAACCTTTTTGTTGAATGCTCTGACAATCCTGCGTTGATACCCCTAAATGTGGTATAACGCCTTCAATCTTCGCTCATCAAATAGCATTAGTTCCTCAAATCGGTTTTGTTGCCAATCTGCTTCTGTTATCTGACATTCAGCCATAATCCTTAATGAAGGCACTTCCAACTCAATCGGCAAAACAACCTCCAATCCATATACTAAAGAGTAAGGGGTTGTCCCTGTAGACGTTTGGATTGATGTCCTATATCCCCAAAGTGCAAAAGGCAACTTATCTGGCCAATCTCTATAAGTTTCTACCATTTTACACAGAATGGTCTTGATGTTCTTATTTGCAGCTTCAACGGCTCCATTGGTTTGTGGCCTGTAAGTTGATGACTTGTGAAAAGCCACGTTATACTTCTCAAGTAAAAATGTGAGCCATTGTCTGAAATTAATTCGTTTGGCACCCCGTACCTGCAGATAATGTTGTTCTTGATAAATTTGGCCACGTGCGATGCTTTCAAGATGGAATACGACTATGCTTCAACCCACTTGGTAAAATAGTCAATGGCAACCAAGATGAACTAATGCCATTTGAACCTTTCGGTGTGACTGCCCCGATGATATCTATGCCCCAGACTGAGAAAGGCCAAGGCGAAGTCATATTGTAGAGTTTTGATGGCGAGATGTTCATGCGATTGGTGTGGATTTGACATTTGTGGCATCGCCTAGCAAAGTTGATACAATCACTCTCCATGGTTAACCAATAGTATCCTTGTCTAAGAATTTTTCTGGCTAGCATTATACCGTTCATATGGGCTCCACACTCTCCTCCATGGATGGCTTCCATGATATGCTTTGCCTCTTCTTCCTCTGCACACAGCTTGTGCATTCCCAAATGCCCTTTCTTGTATAACTTATCTCCACAAATGACGAAATGAGTGGCCAGACGTTGTATCCCCCTTTTGTCTTTGGTGTTTGCCCCTTGTGGGTATGTACCACTTTCTAGAAAATTCCAAATATCAAAGTATCAAGGGTTTTCATCTTGAACTTCTTTCGTTACAGCTATCATTTCATACGCGGGGGCGTACCTTTATTCTATAAGGATCGGGCGCATCTTGATCCCGACCAATATAGCTATTATTGATGCCAGGGTTGCCAATGCATCAGTAAATCAATTGTTCTCTCTTACCAGGTGCGTAAAATTCAGTTTTTCGAACCTCGGGATCAACATGTCCAAGGTCTGATGGTAGACTTTCATTTTTGCCTCTTTAACTTTCCAATCTCCGTTGGCTTGAGAGACGACCAAGTTCGAGTCCCCAATCACATCCAACCTTATTGCCCCTAGTTCCAGGGCTGCTTCCAATCCGGCAATGCACGCCTCATACTCTGCTTGGTTGTTGGATACCCTGAATCAGAGTTTGAAAGCTAAGGGAATATGGGAATCATCTGGCGCTATGAGCAACATGCCTATCCCATAGCCAAATTGATTGGACACTCCATCAAAGTACAACTTCCAAGTATCTTCTTCCATCTGCATGACCTTTTCATCTGGGAATGAGTACTCCACATCTTTTCCTCCTTCAATTGGGTGATCAGCCAAAAATTCTACCACGACCCTTCCTTTGATAGATTTGCGAGTGACATACTTAAGGTCAAATTCAGAAAGCAAAAGCAACCAACGAGCTAGCCTACCGGTAACTGCTGGTTTCTCAAAGAGATATTTGATTGGGTCTAATCTTGAAACCAGAATTACCGAGTGAGCTAACAGGTAGTGTCTCAACTTCTTGGTGGCCCATACCAAAGCTAAGCAAGCTTTTTCCAAAGGAGTATAGCGGGTCTCATATTCAAGCATCTCTTTACTTAAATAGTAGATGGCCTTCTCCACTTTTTCATCCGACTCTTGTGCAAGCATACATCCCATGGTTGATTCAGTCACTGATAAATACAAAATCAGCGGTTTCCCTGGCTCGGGTGGCCATAACATAGGCGAATTCTGCAAATATTGCTTAACTTCCTCAAAGGCGAACTGACACCGATCATCCCATTGAAACTTATTCCCTTTCTTCAACAGACCAAATAGCGGTTCACAAGTTAAAGTTAATTTTGAAATAAACCTCCTTATGAATTGCAACTTTCCCAAAAAGCCCCGCACCTGCTTTTCAGTCATTGGTGGTGGCATTTCTAAGATGGCCTTAATTTTAGATGGATCAACTTCAATTCCTCGCTATGTGATAAAAAATCCGAACATCTTGCCCACAATTACTCCAAAGGTGCATTTCTATGGATTCAGCCTTAGCCTGTATTCCCTAATTCTCTCAAAGAATTTATTCAATGCAGTGTAATGGCTTTCCCGATCTTTCGACTTGACAATCGTGTCATCTACATACACCTCAACTTCCTTGTGGATCATATCATGCAAAAGAGTGGTAGCAGCTCTCTGATAAGTGGCCCCGACATTCTTCAAACTGAATGGCATAACCATGTAGCAGTATGTCCCCCATGGTGTGGTAAATGCTGTCTTTTCTTTGTCCTTTGGAGCCATAAGGATCTAGTTATACCCTAAAAAACCATCCATGAATGACAGTAAGGCATGCCCTACAGTGAAGTCTACCAATTCGTCAATATGTGGCAATGGGAAATCATCCTTCGGACTAGCCTTATTCAAATCTCAGAAGTCACTGGAGGTGGTTGAGTAATGGACGCCCCAGATGAGCGTTATAGTTCAGCAAGAGTATTGCCTTAAGCGGCAAGAGTAGTGCCTTGGGCAGCAACTGTAGTGGCAACGGTATCCATGCTCCGTTGAAGGGCCAATAGCATGTCTGCTATATTTTCTGGAATCTGAGCCATCACTGATTCTTGTGAGTTGAGTGGTGATGATCTAGCAGGTGAAGAAGGGGTATTTTGGACAGTTGATGAAGTTTTTGCTTTTCTTCGTGTAACCGGTGGCAAAAAAACTAACACTGACTGACCTTGAACCAAATCGGCACTTTTGCAAAGTCTACCAACGCGAGTCCACAGAACTTGGGGGATATCAGACCTTTCGGAAGCTATAGTGCTCGACTACCTTGCTGAAACAAAATGGGACCCCAATCAGAATTTCATTAGCATCCCAACTCAACTGATTACTACTAACTAATGTTAAAAACTAAACTCAACCCCACAAACTGAAATGACTGAACCACTCATCTGAATTTGAGAATTTCCACACATTGCACATAACACATAGCAGGAAAGAGAACAAACACCCTATGGGGCTGGGGTTACCCTGTCCTCACTTTGAAATGATCTAGGGTTTCACTATTCAAACAAGCAGCATCATACATCCTAGAAATGGGAGAGCATCCTGTCCTAATTTTGGAAGGTACTATAGCTCATTATATGCACAAGGTTAGCTCTACTCTAGGGGTTGAAGTCAAGGTGACGTTACCAAAGAGTCCTTTAGGTCATAACCAATAAAGATCCTAGGAAATCAGAAGAGTCAAATAGTCTCTCTTTGGAGTCTGAGAACCTTAAATAGCAAAGCTAGATAGCAGCGCTAAATAGCAGAGCTACTTTTTTGACAGATCTCAAAAGGTTACAACACGAGGCCTCTAAGGTATTGTAAAGATTGGTGTAGTGTCACAAAAAGCTTGCCTATGCTCCTACTAGTATCTGGGCAACACAAGAACTCCATGATATGAATTTTATTTACTTTATATGTTTATATTTCAATTATTTAATAAATCCTAAAATTTATTATGTGAAGCATACAAGTATAGACTATGTCATTTATTTTAGAATAATTTGATTTCATGTAGTTTTGAAAGAGTTTTGGAGATGTACAACCCAAATAAATTGAGTTTACAAGCATGAATATCAACGCTATTCCAAATTAAGTGACACAACCTCCATCCACTGGCATTCATACAGTTTTATCAAGTAAGCAAGTAGCCACATGGTAGGATGCTTAAACATAATAAGAAAAAACGCACACAAATGGCATGTTACAGCATAAAAACTTACATATTTATCGACGTCCCTCGAACAGCTACAAAATAAAGTTAATAAAACATGCATGATCTTATACACAAAATCCTAATGCAATTCACTCATGAGGTGCAACTAAAGATTCGGTTTCTAAGATATGACATGTGAATCATCTCAAAACATGAGGTAGCGCACATAATCACATAGGAATTGATTAAATCCACAAATGCAAACTTAGCCAAATCAAGATGCATGAAACATGGATGCAAAGCATGGATAAAGAAAGCCAAAATATGATGCGTATTCACACATAAAGAAAGCAAGTAAAAGAATGGGATAGAAAGAAGCGGGATGGGGGAAATATTACAACATTTTAAATATTACAAATCCGAGGGAGATGAATAACTATTACAACATAATATAAAAAAATCCTCACTAACACTCAAAATGAAATAAACATGATAAAATAGCAGCTTCAAGCGCCTCAAAGACCATCGAAGGTTGTCGGAAGGCTGCCCAATTTTGCCTAGAGGTTGCAGGCACGGTCATGAAGATTGCAGGCGCGATGGTGTATTTTTAGGTGGCTACCCTGCCAACTAACAGGCTGGGTAGCTCGATAGGCTCGGCCAAATTCTGTTTTCTTAGATTTCAACAATAATATCTATGGGAGTCTCAACTCACCACTTTCAGTTAGATTACAACAATATGTAATATGACAAGAAATCAAAGCAAAAGAGCAAAATAAGTTGAAATAAAAAGAACAATGGGTTTAATATGACGTCTGATTGAACCCAACTCAATTTTATTATCTTGTGCCTCTTTTAGTCCAATTTTATTAGCCCTTTTAATTACCTTGCCATTCTTTAGTCATTTTAGTCCGAAAATGAGAGTTATGTCCACTAAAACGAGAGAAGCGTCAAACAAGGAGTTGTTCTTGGCATGAGAGAAAGGTAATGCCCTGGTAATGAACCTCCGAAGAGATTAAACCATTCAGCATGGAAGGTCTCTTTCTCGTGCTAAAAACAACATATATGGGACTTCAATTCACCACTTTCAATTAGATTACGACAGTATAAAATATAACACTAAATCAAGCAAAAGAGCAAAATAGATAAGAAATGCAAGAAAATGAAAGGTTTGTGAAATTCACCTTCCAAGGAAAGGATGAACTTCTTAGTTCTCAAATTTCTTTTTGATCACCCTCAAGTGTAGGAAGTGTGTTCTCAAATCCTCAATTTAAAATTATGGAGTTTATGGAGTTTATGGTATGAAAAGTGGCTAACTCTCTAGTTTTTCTCACTTTCAATTACTAAACACTCTTCCTTATGATCAAGGCAATTGATCTTTGGCTATATCAGAATTTTTGGAGTGGTTTTGGTGTATAGAAATGAGGAATTTCAGTAGCTATGGAAGCTTGGAAGTGTTTTGGCTCAAGTTTGAAATGGTTAATGGTTTCTCTCTTTTCTTTCTGACTCTTTCTAACTCTCTCTTCAATCAAATTTGTTTTGTTTTTGTTTTTGCCCCCCTGAAATCTCTCCATTTGATTGCTTTATATAGACAACAAATAGATAATATAACAATATAAATCTATATAATATATATCTATATATAATATAATAATATAAAGTATATAAAAATTATATATATATATATATATATATTTATATATGTTTGCTGAGGTTGATGTCGGCAACCGAGGGCTGACCGACATCAATATATTTTTTTATTATTTTTCTTTTACTATATAATATAATATAATATATAATCTATCTAAAATATATAATTTACATAAAATACTAAACATGTAATACAATAATATTAAACACATATTTTAATATTCTATTTTTTTTTATAGTTTTCTTATATATATATAGAATATATAATTTATACCAAATTATATAAAAATACCAAAAATATGAACAAATAAATAAAATTATGCAAAATTACAAAAATAGTAAACTAACGAAATATTTAGTATTTTAAAACAATTTGGCCATAATGGTGATGGTTGGAATTAAAGTTCAACTTACATCTCTCTTATTGAGGATTCTGTGAGAAATACATTCTAATTGTCATCATCGGGTAATCAAAAGAAATCTCCCAAGTCTTAGGGTTCATCAAAATGGGCTGTCTACACTATAATTTATCAATCTACTAATCCACCATTCGATTCGTAATTTTACTCTCAAACTGCCCGAACTGCACCGTGCACAACCCTAAGGGTATGTTTGTTTAGGTGGACATGAGCTTGGATTGGACTAATAGTCCAATAAAATTATTAATCCGAGGTTTGGTTAAACAATTGAAGGGTGGACTAATTATTTTAAACTTGACTATTAGTTAAGATAGGATACATAATCCAACGGATTCGTAGTCTTAGGACTATTAGTGATGAGAATGCTAATCCAGTCCGCCCAAACAAACATGGCCTAAGTGTGAGGAATACATATGTCTTTTGAATACATATTGGAGGTAAGGACATGGCTTCTTTCCAATTCAATAAATTGGAGAGTATCATTCGAATTTATGGCTCATTAGAGATTTTATTTTGAGAGTCTAAATCATTTATTTTATGTAATTTTTAAAATATATTATTTGTAAAAAAAAATTAATTTAATTTAATAATTATAATTTATTATATTTGTTTTTAAAAAATAATTAACAATATATTTTTAAAAATATACTAAATTAAATAAATTACGAATATTGAATAAACGTCTTCCAACACGTACTGGAACCCATTATGTGTTCATTTGTCGCCCATATGTGTTTCAATATGTGCCCTTTTGTCTTATATATGGAACAAATTTATATTTCTAAAATTATTGATAGTAATAAGTGTTCTACAATACATACCCCCTCAAAAGGAATATGTTGTAGGCAAAGTTATAATATTTTATGGTATTAATATTACAAAGAGTTATAATTACACCATTGTCAATTATATCTAGGGCAATGAGGCGAAAAATCTAATCTTAATTTTTTTTTTCCCGTCAAGAGATCTAGGCGTTAAGTTACTCTGCCCGTAAGGACAAATTACTATAAAATAGCCAAAATACCCCTTCACTAGCTCTTTTCTTTCTCACGTGTTTTTTTATCATTTTCTCTCTCTCACTTAGGAGTGTAAAAATGGGCCGTTGTAGACGCCTCATTTTTGACTGACCTTAAGACTCAGACGTAATCGTTTGTGCACTCGATGATTGTACATGTTTGTGCTGGTTTTGAGTGCCCGAAGTTCTCGGTGGAACACCGTGTCTTTGAGCCTCTAAACCCTCTTTGTTTTATGCTTGTTTTGGACCAAACCTTGGTGCCTCTTGCTTGGAGGGGGGCAAGGGCCTTGTCGGCCACTTTTGGCCATTATCGGCCACTTTTCCTCCTTGTTGGCCACTTGAAGTGGTCGGTCGGCTAGGGGAGGTGGCCGACCAGCCACCGAAAGTGGCCAACAGCCATTTTTCTCATTTTTCAGATATTTTATGTGCCAGCTGTTGATCACTGATTATCATCTCCATACACGTGTATGGAATGATGAAAGCAAGCTTTTGGCTTACATTTCTATATAAGGGGAGGTCTCTCCCCCATTTGAGGGGTTAGAAGTTTTGAGAGAAAATTTTTTTTCTCTCTCTCTCTCTCTCTGGAATTCTTTCTCTCTCTCTCCCTATTTTGTGCTTGAAAGTGAGAATTCTCTACACTTTTGTTCTAAGACCCTTGACCAAAAACACCTTCACCTTGGAGCTGAGGTTCTAGAAGGCCTTGTTTGAGCTTCTAAGAGTGGTTTTTGCTCAGAATTTTTGCTGTTTGTTGCTGTGCTTCAATGGTAAAAGGCTTACATCTTTCAAGCTTTGCTTTAGTTAGTTGCTTAGCCACCTTTGCATGCTATTTTGAGGCTGGTTTTAACCTCTAAAAAACTCTGTTTTTATGGTTTAAAATAGTGGTTTGAGGTGTGTTTTGGAGTTAGGGGTGGTCCACCCTTTTTTGTAGCTTGTTTGCTAAAGTGTTGTGCCTTTTTTTCAAAGCTTTTAAAACAACTTTTTTTGGCCTCTTAACCAGTGAATTCCAGGGGAATTTCAGTGGCAAAAAGTATGTTTTGAGGTTCAAAATAGGAGGGGGTGGCCTCCCTTTCTTGTGTCTTGTTTGCAAGTGTAGATGGCCTAGCATGTGAGCATGCTTTTTCTACCCTTTTGTGACTTGATCTCAACATGCTTTTGCTATTGATTTACCATGATTTAACTCTGTTTTGGGTGGTCTTTGTCATATGAGCTTTGTCTTGCATAGCTATAGTGTAATTGCCTTCATTAGCTTTGTGTTTTAAGGCTTCTAACATACTTTGCTTGAGTGGTTTGCATGTTGTAACATCATTTAACATGTGATTTAAGTGCATATAGCCCAGTCACACTCTCACTTCTATCACTCTTTCATTGCTTTTGAGAGTTGTGCTTTGTGTCTTGTTTGCGACCCATCATGCGAGCATGTTTTTCTTGCTTTTTATGCCTAAATTTCAACATGTTTTAGCTACTGTTTTGGCATGATTTAGCTCTCTCCAGAGCTAGTTTGATCATTTAAGCTTGATATTGCATGCCTCTAGTGTAATGCTCTTCACTAGTTTTATGCTTTTGGCCTTTGAACATGTTGTGCATGTGTTGCTTGCATTTTGTAGCACTATTTGTCATGTCATTTCAGCACTGAAAAGTCTGCAACCTCCCTTATTTCTTCATTTTTCCATTTGTTTTGAGCGTTGGTTAATCTTATGATTGTGTTTAAGCTTGAGATAGAGCTTGTGCTCAATGGCTTTAACTCTCTTTTAAGGGTTCCTCCTAGCCAAAGGCATAATCTCTCTCATGTCTTAAATCATCCTTTGGTTGACCCCTCTCTCATTAGAGGACACTCACCTTGGACAAATTGACTAAAGAATGACTTGTTAATGCTAAAATGAGTAAACAAAATGAATCAAGTAAAACATGACCAAGATAAACATATGTATGTTGCATTGCATGTGTTTGGATTGGACGTTAATCCAAACACAAGAAATATGGGACGTTTCATACTCAAAGTGATGAAACGTGTCACGTTTCTTGGTCGCTGTCACCCTTGATCATGCATGATAGGGTGGTGGCCCTTTGAGTCCTATTTGTGCACTCATTAAGCTTGTACAATCTTGACTCTTTGGCCATCATGCATTGAAAATGCTTGATTGGTGGCTTTAGAGCCAAGTGCTATACCCCTTTGAGCTTGAGAAATGATAAGGAGGGTGGCAGTACACACATTCCTTGAAAATGCATTGATTTGCCTTTGTTGCTCTCTGTTGCAGCAAAAACAGAAGTCTAGAAAAAGCAGTGGCCGATCGGCCACCTAGACTAGCCGACCGGCCAGTTAAGGTGGCCGATAGCCACCTTTTGTGGTCGACCGGCCACCAGTCCATTTTTGCACAAAGTGTTTCTGTTTTGGAGTAGAGGCAGTCTAGAATATTGGTTCAGTGTTCAGAGATCAAGGTGAGTGCAAACAGAGGCAACCGATGGCAAGGCAGTGGATTTTTTGGAGGAAGCCAACCGAGCATGCATGTCTCCATCGCCCGCGAGGCCACTTTATTGCTTTACTAGTTAGTTAGCATTGCTGATTATTCAATTCGTTTTGTAATATCTTAATTAGTTTAGCATATCTATTTATTCAATTGTGTTGTAATAATTAATTAGCTTAGACTAGTTAATTAGTTCGTTTTGTTTTAATTAGCTTAATTAGCGTAGCTAGTTAGCATATTCATTCAGACCCTCCTTCGAGAGGGCACAATGTTGTAATAAGTGTGTGTAAGTGTGTATGTGTGTATGTGTGTGCATGTCTTCCAACCCCACGTCTTTCTCCCTTTTATTTATCCACTTTCAATGGTTAGTTTAGGGACACATTTTAATTAGCATACCTTATGCTTGCATGCTTGCATGTTTGCATCATTCATTTGTATTGCATGCACCGAGGTTCGGCGCATCATTCAAACTGCATCACAAATTCAATACTTATTTGAATACGTGTTTCAAAGCATGTTATCAAAGTGTTGCATTCATATGCCATCTTAGATAGCCGAGCCTATTTGATTGCATATTGC
Source organism: Camellia sinensis (assembly GCF_004153795.1). Lineage (NCBI taxonomy): Eukaryota > Viridiplantae > Streptophyta > Magnoliopsida > Ericales > Theaceae > Camellia > Camellia sinensis. The sequence goes on along the minus strand of NW_021025732.1, from coordinate 703,340 downwards.
ATGTGTTGCATTAGGCATCTTGTATAGTTAGGATCATGCATATTTCTAACTAGCTTTTGTTTTTTCTTGGAATACACTGTAAGTTTTACGCTTTAGCATACTTACATGAGTGTGAGTGATGCCATGATAGCATGCTTGCCATGAGGCTATTTGCTTAAATGCTAAACTACATGAATGCCTGTGGATGATGGCTTGTTGCTTGAATTGGAACAATTCGATAAATGTGAGTTTTAAACCCACTTTGTGAAGTGGCAAATCATGTTGTTTTAAGCTCACTTGAGGGTGGCATTTTCAAACCTTTTTCAAAAACAAACATGAGTTGTTTTGTTTCAATTCTTGCGACTTAGTCTATACTTGCTTGTGTGCGTCACATAGTAAAGTTAGCTAATAATCAGAATAAGAACACATATGTTTATAAAATAACATATCATGATAGTAGAGGCCGATCTTTGATCGGGGAGCGGGGGTGCTCATTTCAAGACCTTTCCCTCTCGTACCCAAGTTCCCAAACCGAGGCAACTTTGGTGATGACGGACACGTGGCCTTTGGCACGAGTCAGGGTTTTCTAAATTTCCTCAAAATAAAATATTTAGGTGGCGACTTTGTAATCTGGAAAAATAGTTCAGTTTTGAGGGCTCTGAGCATAACAAGCCGTTACACATCTCTGTGGAGTGTAAACAAAAATATATACCAGTTGTCTTGGTTCATACGGGATCTGTAATTAATGTGTGTCCGTCGCGCACGACCTACGCTATCGGTTTAACGCTGGCAGATTTCGCACCAACAGCCTAGGTAATTCGGGCATATGACAATACAAGTCGAGAAGTGATAGGGACAATGTGGATCAGAACTCAAGTTGGTCCGGCGCAACGGGACATCAAGTTTCACGTCCTAAATGTTCTAGCCACCTTTAATTTACTCATTGGACGACCGTGGCTGCACCAAGTGAGAGTTGTCTCTTCCACCCTGCATCAGATGCTGAAGTACCCCCATGGGAATGAGGTAGCTATTGTTTTTGGAAACTCTTCCATACATCCTCCGCCAGAGGTTACTACACGGGTTTTGGAAATTGTGCACGGCGAAGAGGATGTCTTTTTTGTCTGGATTCACCTTGGCCGAGGCCCGGGTAGTGCAGAATATTCTGGCTGTTGATGAGGAGCTGTATATCAGTGCACAATCCATCTATCTCATGAATAAGCTTTAACATGTACCTGGAATGGGATTGGGAATGAGTGGCCGGAAGGGCGTCGCCGTATTGGCCGAAGTGCCACACAACCCTTATACCTTTGGTCTAGGTCACACGCCTACCAAAGAGGATTGAGTGAGAAAGGGAAAGGAAATGGCCGAAAGAGCCAAGGCTAAGCAAGCCGGGAAGCACTACGAGCTAGTGCACAGACCTATTCAAGGAACCCTGAACGGCCGCTTTGTCTCGGAGGGGGAAGATTTCCCATTTTGCGGCTTTCTGGAGCCATGGCTGAATTCAGAGAAGCAATGTTTTCCCGGCTTTGAGATCTTTTTTGACCTACAGTTGCAAGGGGATGAAGTTGCAGAAGAGCAGACTGACCAACCAGTTGTGGTTGAACAGTGCAAAAAGGATGAGTCCGATGGCACAGAGCTCGAGATAGGATCAGCATTGGCTTGTCTCCTCTCAGATCCTCAGATCACATCGGAGTGCTTTGGGGGATGACTTCTCTATTTCCATGATTGGAGATCAATCGGCTATGGGACCGTCTTCCGGCATTTTGGATGCATCTATCACACCCTCCCTCATTTGGCAGTACGAGGAAGGCTTTTTGTCCAACAGTTCTGAGTCGGGTAGCGAACCAGAATCTGATTCCACAAAGTTTGTGGAGTCGGAATTAGATTTTAGTTCTTCTGAGTAAGAGTCCGATATTCCTGGATTTGATAACCCGGATGTCGTTGTTTTGTCCAGGTCATCTTTTTCATTTCCTTTTGAGTCGGTTGTAACCGAGGAATCAGACGAATTAGAAATTGTGAATGAGAATGGTACTGCTGCTGTTTTCAAGTACTTTTTTGTGCCACTCGTTTATTGCATTAATCAGGACTTTCAAAACTTTGATAAAAATGATGAGGAAAAAATTCTTCCGGTTTTGAAACATTTGATTGATCGAGAGGAGGAGAGGTTTATAAAACCTTTGGTTGATGAAATCACTTCAATGAATATTAGTACTGAGAAGGATCTGCGTCTGGTCCAAATCGGGTCCACATTGTCTTCGGAGGAATGCGAGCACTTAGTCGCTTTACTAAAAGATTTCTAAGAAGTTTTTGCGTGGTCCTACAAAGACATGCCTGGAATCGATCCTAAGATTGTACAGCACCGGATCCCTCTTGACCCTGAGGCCCGACTCGTCAACCAGAAGCTTCGGAGAATACGCCCGGATTGGGCTCTGAAAAGCAAATTGATGCAGGATTCCTGTTAGTATCTGAGTGTCCTACTTGGTTGGCCAACATAGTTCCTGTGCCGAAGAAAGATGGTGGAATTCGAGTGTGTGTGGACTTCAAAGATCTGAACAAAGCTAGTCCGAAGGACGATTTTCCTCTACCGCACATCGATAAATTGGTGGACTTCACCGCAGGGCATGCCCTGCTTTCCTTCATGGATGGGTTTTCCGGGTACAACCAGATCTTGCTGGCACCCGAGGATAGGGAGAAGACTGCCTTCACCACCCTGTGGGGAACCTATTGCTATAGGGTGATGCCGTTCGGTTTGAAGAACGCTGGGGCTACTTATCAATGGGCTGCAACTATGATCTTGCATGATATGATCGACAAAGAGGTTGAGGTGTATGTTGACGACATGATTGTGAAGTCCAAGGAAAGAGAGGGCCACTACACTGCCTTGAAGAAATTTTTCCCACGGATCAGAGAGTATAGGTTGCGACTAAATCCTCAGAAATGTACTTTTGGTGTCATAGCAGGGAAAATGCTGGGGTTCTTGATTACACAAAGGGGCATTGAAGTCGATCCTTCTAAGATTAAGGCCATCCTAGAAATGCCACCACCAAGGACTGAAAAGGAGGTGCCAGGCTTTCTGGGTAAAGTGCAATTCATAAGACGGTTTATTGCAAAATCAACCTTGACTTATGAACCACTATTTGGTCTCCTAAAGAAAGGAAAGAAATTCCAATGGGATGACCAATGCCAAGTTGCTTTCGAGCAGATCAAGCAGTATCTACAGAACCCACCCGTGTTGTCATCGCCAGAGCTAGGGAAATCGTTGATTTTGTATTTATCAGTAACCGACACGACTATGGGCTACATGCTTGCACAGGAATCTGAGGATAAAGTGGAGGAGGCTATCTATTACCTGAGCAAGAAGATGCTGGAATATGAGACCCGTTACACTCCGCTGGAGAAGGCTTGTTTGGCCTTGGTATAGGCTACTAGGAAGTTAAGGCACTACCTGTTAGCTCACTTCGTAATTATGGTTTCGAGATTTGATCCCATCAAATATCTCTTCGAGAAACTAGTGCTTACGGGTAGGCTAGCTCATTGGTTGTTTCTTTTCTCCGAATTTGATTTGAAGTACATGACTTGGAAGTCTGTGAAAGGGAGAGCGGTAGCAGAGTTCCTAGCCGATCACCCAGTGGAGGGAGACGAAGCAGTAGAGTTTCTGTTCCCAGATAAGGCCATTTTGTAGGTCGAAGAAGAGATTTGGACTATGTACTTTGACGGAGCGTCTAAGCAGTACGGGTATGGGATAGGGGTGTTGCTGATAGCACCCGACAATTTCCACATACCCTTAGCTTTCAAACTCCAGTTCAAGGTATCGAACAACGAAGCAGAATATGAGACATGTATCGCTGGCTTGAAAGCCGCCCTGGAACTATGGGCAAAAAGGTTGGACGTCATTGGGGACTCGAACCTGGTTGTGTCTCAAGCGCAAGGAGACTGGAAAGTTAAGGAAGAAAGGATGAAAATCTATCACCAAACCCTGGATGTTCTGATTCCCAAGTTTGAGAAGCTAACCTTCACGCATCTGTTAAGAGAGAGCAACAGGTTCGCTGACGCTTTATCAACTCTATCTTCCATGATAGACATCCCTTTGGGAGTCCGGATGCATCCAATCATCATTGAACAAAGGTATGTGTCGGCCTATGAGCTGATTGCCGCAGTAAATGAAGTACAAGATCAGAACCCCTGGTATCATGACATCTGGAACTTCTTGGAAAATGAGGCTTATCCACTAGGCACAAATGTCAAAGATAAAAGGGCGATACGGCGAATGGCTACTTAGTTTATCATCTACAAGGGTAAATTGTACAAGTGGGGCCATCTGGGAATGCATAAACTGTGTGATGATGCTGAAGAGTCAAAGTGCCTAATGGATGCCATCCACGGAGGAGAGTGCGGAGCGTATATGAGCTGGATGATGCTAGCTCGGAAGATTCTCAGACGGGGTTACTACTGGTCAACCATGGAGGAGGATTGTACTGGTTTTGTTCGGCGATGCCACAAATGCCAGATCTATGCAAATTGCATGAACATCCCGTTGTCGAAGCTATACAACATGACTTCACCGTGGTCATTTTCAGTCTAGGGGATTGACGTTATTGGGGCAGTTACTCCGAAGGGTTCAAACGGGCATGAGTACATCCTGGTGGCGATAGACTACTTTACAAAGTGGGTCGAGGCCCAATCCTACGCAGTGCTGAAAGCGTCACACGCAGCCAAGTGCATCAAGAATAACATCATCTGTTGCTATGGAGTCCCGAATGAGATCATCTCGGACAATGGTTCCCACTTCAAGAAGGACGTGATCGACTTGTTGGAGAAATACAACGTGACTTTTCATAAGTCATCCACGTATTGGCCGCAAACCAACGGAGCTGTTGAGGCCTTCAACAAGAACATCAAGCACATTCTACAGAAGATGGTGGAAACCTACAGCGACTGGCCAGATAAGCCGTCATTTGCTCTTTGGGGCTACAAAACATCAATTCGGACTTCTACTAGGGCAACTCCGTATTCTCTGGTTTATGGGATGGAGGTTGTTCTACCGATTAAAGTTGAGGTTTCGTCGCTGCGGGTTATGGCTGAGTGCCAGATAGCAGAAGCAAATTGGCAGCAGAGCAGGTTCAAGGAACTTATGTTGTTCGACGAGAGGAGGTTGAAAGCACTGTACCACATCCAAGGTTATCAACGAAGAATTGTCAGGGCTTTCAACAAGAAAGTTAAGTCCAGGAATCTGAAAGAAGGGGATTTGGCGCTCAAAGACAACCAAGCTCTCATCCATGACCCTAGGGGCAAGTTCAGACCTAATTGGGCTAGTCCTTACATCATCAAGTCTATTTGGTTGGGTAGAGCTGTTGTTCTTATGGACCTAGATGGCCTTGAATTCTCCCAACCAATCCACATGGACAAGTTGAAGAAATACTACCCCTAAGAAGGTCGCTAGACCGAAAACCCGAAAGGGCGACCTAGGTAAAAGTTAGAGTACAAAAAATTTGAAATGAGAAAAACTGAGCTCGCAAGGTTGAAAATCCAGAAAGGGTGGCCTTGGCAAAAGTTAGAGTGCAAAAAGAGAGTGTTAACACCCGAGTAAACCCGAACCGAACTATGTAAGGCTTGATTCCCATCTTTGGGATATGTAGGCAACTTCATTCTGAAGTCCAGCCATAAACACTTCTAAATCAACTCTGTTCATGTGATTACGTTGGTCATCTTTGTCTTTTCTACATCCAAGAGTTCAGTTGTGATCTTTGCTATCAGAGCTGATTATAGTGCAGTGCAGTGCAGTGCTCTTCAGACAAGAGGCAACTTTCTAGTTATTGGATTTTGGGTTGTGCATCTCAAGGATAGGTTTCGAGCGTATCCAGTTGTGATCCTTATCAAAAATGGTTTTGAAAAGTTTTAATAAAAGTTGATTTTGTTCAAATTAATCTTTTTACAACTTAGACCATTTTTGGACTAAACGAAAAATTTTCAATATCCACAACCTTCAATTTCATTGATTTCAATATAAAGTTCTTCGCCTCTTGATACAAATTGAAGTTGCTTTTTATTACATTCAAAGGAAAACTTGAAAGTACAGATTAAAGCAATAAAATTGGGGCATAGTTGAGTCAGGTGTCCCTGCGCCCCCTCCTAGAGCTTGTAGAAGCTTCAAATACTAAAGTAGGCTCGGTTTGTGCCTCATCTTCAAGCCAAGCTATGCATTCACCAGAAAGCGTACAACTGAAACTAGGGGCAGGGGTCAGAAGTTTTCTTATTCTCTAGGTAGTGGAATATCGAGCTAGCTGTGAGCCTCGGATCGGAAATGAAGCTGGGTATTCTATCCCCTCTTTTGGGCAAGTCTGGTCATGTTCGAACTAACGCCGAAATCGAAATGGAAAGTAAAAGACACAGTGTGTTAAGCCAACTAACTGAATCCCAGGCTGTCGAGACATGAGGTATTCTAAACTGGAAAGATTCTGTGAAAATGAGATGGGAAGAGATGGCCGAGGCCTCTGTCGCCCAATACTCGTATAACACTCAAATCGAGGTCACAACTCATGATCTCGAGGCTACTCAACAAGAGCCGAAGGAGGGCTTTTCTGATTTCGTCACTAGGTGGAGGGCTAAGGCCTCCATGATGACCACCAGGCCAGCTAAAAAGGACCAGATAAGAATGGTCATTCGTAATCTGCAACCAAAGCTGATGTAGAAGATGATTGTCTTACCCCTCCCTACCTTTGCTGATCTTCATGAGATAGGGGTGCATATAGAGGATACGATGAAACAAGGTCTGATTGACCATGAAAAGGAGTAGCCCAAGAAGGCGTTTACAAGCAGTTCAAATGCGGGTACAAGTAGCAACGTAGCTGCAAGAACTTCTAACGTTGATATGGTCACCACCACACCAAAAACAGCCACCCCATTTACCGACACATCTGGAGCAACTTCATAACCTGTAAAGTACCCATCCCGAGGCCAGAGGGTTTTCACCCCACTCTATATGTCTCTATCCAAAGCCATGGGGGTCCTGATCAGAAATGGGCATTTGAAGCCCCTAGAACCACGTCCATTGTCAAATCCTCTCCCTCCTACACATAACCCGGCCAAGTATTGTGCCTTCCACCACTAGCATGGTCATGACATCGACCTATGCTTTAGACTCCGTCATGAGATTCAGGATCTCATTAACAACAAAGTCGTAGCACCTCCTGAGAAGTCAAACGTCACTACAAATCCTCTCCCACCACCTAACTAACCCCCTCCTTTACCCAGGCAAGTAAACCTTATCCAAACAATGGCCATCCCATACAACCCCAGCATATACATCACTCCCTTCCACCTGTCTAAGCTGGCGTTGTTCATCCCCAAAAGCACAAACTTGTGCATGATGAGCACGTCCATATCCCAACCCGAACCCGTGGTTGAGGCTGTGGTAGAAGAAGGCATGCCTGAGGGCTTCGTGAGCTTAACTCAGGAAGAGTACAACCCTTGCTATTACATTGTGCCAACAAGCCAGGCCAAGCCGATAGTGGAATTGCCGATAGCGATGGAGGTTAATGTATTCCGGGAAGACGGGCCGAGCCAGGGGCTGGATGACTTAGTTGGGCTTGGGGAGGATATCAGTAACCTATAGTTCTTTGATGAACAGGATCTAGGGGACGTACAGATTGGTTGGTTTGACATGAACAGATCAACGGATAATACAGGGTGGCTTAGTGACGAGCCGTATGTTGATGAGGGGTCTCAACCAAAGCAGGAACAGTCAGAAACAGGGACGTCTACAACGGCCGGAACGGTCAACACCAAGGGGAAGTTGCCGGAGAGTACCGGTACTGAGAATTTTGCTCGGGAATTGAGCAGTGCTTGTACAATTGATACCGAACAGGAGGCCGCACTGAAGCAGTTCGAACAAGAAAGAACCGAGGATGATCAGAAGGCTAGAAAAGCCAAAGGTCCTGTGGGGACAGAATATGTTGTGAACACGGAAACAATTATAGCGGAACCGGACAGTTGTTTGTCGGTTGCCGAAAGAATGTGGTAGAAAGACGATGATTTGCGTCTTGCCCATACTAATGAGGACTGGGGACAGAATCAACCAGATGATACTTGGTATACCGAAGAAATGGATCACATGACTCGGAGTGGGCGGTACTTTAAGCCCCTACACGTGGACCAGCCAGAGGCATTAGGGAAAGAAGCAGAGAAACAGAAAGATAAACTGTTAGAGGAGGAAGCTGTACTAAAGCAGCTAAAGAGGATTCAAGTAGACATCTCCATTTGGGGATTGCTCATGGCCTCACGGGTGCATAGACAAGCCATCCTATCAGCAATGGATAAGGCTAAGCTTTCTATTGACACAACCCTCGAGCAATTAGTGGGACTGGTGCTCCCGGGTGGCACTTCACCGACTTTGACATTCACAGATAAAGAATTGCCGCCTGAGGGCTCTGAGCACAACAAGTCGTTATACATCTCTATGAAGTGTAAAGAAAAATGGATACCAGTTGTCTTGGTTGATATGGGATCTGCAATTAATGTGTGTCCGTCGTGCACAGCTACGCTATCGGTTTGAAGCCGGCAGATTTCGCACCAACAGCCCTGGTGATTCGAGCTTATGACAATACAAGTGAAGAAGTGATGGGGACAGTGCGGATCGGAACTTAGGTTTGCCCGGCATAACGGGACATCGAGTTTCACGTCCTGAATGTTCCAGCAACCTTTAATTTACTCCTTGGACGGCCGTGGCTACACCAAGTGAGAGCTGTCTCTTCCACCCTGCATCAGATGCTGAAGTACCCCCATGGGAAGGGGGTAGCTATTGCTTTTTGGAACTTTTCCATACATCCGCCGCCAAAGGTTACTACATCGGTTTTGGAAATTGTGCACGGCAAGGAGGATGTCTTTTTGTCTGTGTTCACCTTGGCCGAGGCCCGGGTAGTGTAGGATATTCTGGCTATTGATGAGGGACTATACCTCAGTGTGCAATCCATCTATCTCATGAATAAGCTTCAACATGTACCCGGAATGGTATTGGGAATGAGTGGCCAGAAGGGCGTCGCTACATTGGCCGAAGTGCCACACAACCCTTATACCTTTGGTCTAGGTTACACGCCTACCAAAGAGGATTGAGTGAGAAAGGGAAAGGAAATGGCTGGAAAAGCCAAGGCTAAGCAAGCCGGGAAGCACTACGAGCTAGTGTATAGACCTATTCACGGAACCCTGAACGGCCGCTTTGTCCAGAAGGGGGAAGATTTCTCGTTTTGCGACTTTCCGGAGCAATGGCTGAATTCAGAGAAGCGATGTTTGCCCAGGTTCTTGATCTTTTTCAACCTATAGTTGCGAGGGAATGAAGTTGCAGAAGAGCAGACTGACCAACCAGCTATAGCTGAACAGTGTAAAGAGGATGAGTCCGATGGCACAGAACTCGAGATAGAAGCAGTGCTGGCTTGTCACCTCTCAGATCCTCAGATCACACCGGAGTGCTTGGGGGATGACTTCTCTGTTTCCATGATTGGAGATCAATCGGCTATGGGCCCGTCTTCCGGCATTTTGGATGCATCTATCACACCCTTCCTCATTTGGCAGTACGAGGAAGGCTTTTTGTCCAACAGTTCTGAGTCGGGTAGTGAACAAAAATCTGATTCCACAGAGTTTGTGGAGTCAGAATTAGATTTTAGTTCTTCTGAGTAAGAGTCCGATATTCCTGGGTTTGATAACCCAGATGTCGTTGTTTTGTCCAGGTCATCTTTTTCATTTTCTTTTGAGTCGGTTGTAACCGAGGAATCAAACGAACTAGAAATTGTGAATGAGAATGGTACTGCTGTTGTTTTCGAGTACTTTTCTATGCCACTCATTTATTGCATTAATCAGGACTTTTAAAACTTTGATAAAAATGACGAGGAAGAAATTCGTCCGGTTTTGAAATATTTAATTGATCGAGAGGAGGAGAGGTTTATAAAACCTTTAGTTGATGAAATCACTTCAATGAATGCTAGTACTGAGAAGGATCCGCGTCTGGTCCAAATCGGGTCCACGTTGTCTTCGGAGGAATGAGAGCACTTAGTCATTTTACTAAAAGATTTCTAAGAATTTTTTGTGTGATCCTACGAAGACATTCCTAGAATCGATCCTAAGATTGTACAGCACCGGATCCCCCTTGACCCTGAGGCCCGGCCCGTTAAGCAGAAGCTTCGAAGAATACGCCCGAATTGGGCTTTGAAAATCAAGGAAGAGGTCACTAAGCAGATTGATGCAGGATTCCTGTTAGTATCTGAGTATCCTACTTGGTTGGCCAACATAGTTCCGGTGCCGAAGAAAGATGGCAGAATTCGTGTGTGTATGGACTTCAGAGATCTAAACAAAGACTTTCATCCACCGCACATCGATGAATTGGTGGACTTCACCGCAGGGCATGCGTTGCTTTCCTTCATGGATGGGTTTTTCGAGTAAAACCAGATCTTGATGGCACCCGAGGATAGGGAGAAAACTACCTTCACCACCCCGTGGGGAACCTACTGCTATAGAGTGATGCCGTTCGGTTTGAAGAATACTGGGGTTACTTATCAATGGGCTGCAACTATGATCTTGCATGATATGATCCACAAAGAGGTTGAGGTGTATGTGGACGACATGATTGTCAAGTCCAAGGAAAGAGAGGGCCATTGTACCGCCTTGAAGAAATTTTTCCAACAGATCAGAGAGTATCGGTTGCGACTGAATCCTCAGAAATGTACTTTTGGTGTCACAGCAGGGAAAATGTTGGGGTTCTTGATTACACAAAGGGTCATCGAAGTCGATCCTTCTAAGATTAAGGCCATCCTAGAAATGCCACCACCAAGAACTGAAAAGGAGGTGCGAGACTTTCTGGGTAAAGTGCAATTCATAAGACGGTTTATTACAAAATTAACCTTGACTTGTGAACTACTATTTGGTCTTCTGAAGAAAGGAAAGAAATTCCAATGGGATGACCAATGCCAAGTTGCTTTCGAGCAGATCAAGCAGTATCTACAAAACCCACCCGTGTTGTCACTGTCGGAGCCGGGGAAATCGTTGATTTAGTATCTGTTAGTAACCAACACGACTATAGGCTGCATGCTTGCGCAGGAATCTAAGGATAAAGTAGAGAAGGCTATCTATTACCTGAGCAAGAAGGTGCTAGAATATGAGACCCGTTACACTCCGTTGGAGAAGGCTTGTTTAGCCTTGGTATGGGCTACCAGGAAGTTGAGGCACTACCTGTTAGCTCACTCTGTAATTCTAGTTTCGAGATTTGATCCCATCAAACATCTCTTTGAGAAACCAGCGCTTACAGGTATGCTAGCTCGTTGGTTGCTTATTCTCTCTGAATTTGACTTGAAGTACGTGACTCGTAAGTCTGTGAAAGGGAGAGCGGTAGCGGAGTTCCTAGCTGACCACCCAGTGAAGGGAGACAAAGCAGTAGAGTATCTGTTCCCAGATGAGGCCATTCTGTAGGTCAAAGAAGAGATTTGGAATATGTACTTTGACGGAGCGTCTAACTAGTACAGGAATGGGATAGGGGTGTTGCTCATAGCACCTGACAATTCCCACATACCCTTAGCTTTCAAACTCCAGTTCAAGGTATCGAACGACGAAGCAAAATACGAGGCATGTATCGTTGGCTTGGAAGCCGCCCTGGAACTATGGGCAAAAAGGTTGGACGTCATTGGGGACTCGAACCTGGTTGTGTCTCAAGCGAAAGGAGACTAGAAAGTTAAGGAAGAAAGGATGAAAATCTATCACCAAACCCTGGATGTTCTGATTCCCAAGTTTGAGAAGCTAACCTTCACACATCTGTTAAGAAAGAGCAACAGGTTCACTGACGCTTTATCAACTCTATCTTCCATGATAAACATCCCTTTGGGAGTCTGGATGCGTCCAATCATCATTGAACAAAGGTATGTGCCGGCCTACGAGCTGATTGCCGTGATAAATGAAGTACAAGATCAGAACCCCTGGTATCATGACATCTGGAACTTCTTGGAAAAGGAAGCTTATCTACTAGGAAAAAATGCCAAAGATAAATGGGCGATACAGCGAATGGCTGCTTAGTTTATCATCTGCAGGGGTAAATTGTACAAGCGGGGCCATCTTAGAATGCATAAACTGTGTTTTGATGCTAAAGAGTCAAAGTGCCTAATGGAGGCCATCCACGGAGAAGAGTGCGGAGTGCATATGAGCGTAGTGATGCTAGTCCGGAAGATTCTCAGACAGGGTTACTACTAGTCAACCGTAAAGGAGGATTGTATTGGTTTTGTTCGGCGATGCCACAAATGCCAGATCTATGCAAATTGAATGAACATCCCGCCGTCGAAGCTATATAACATGACTTCACGGTGGCCATTTTCAATCTGGGGAATTGATGTTATTGGGGCAGTTACTCTGAAGGGGTCAAACGGGCATGAGTACATACTGGTAGCGATAGATTACTTTACAAAGTGGGTCGAGGCCTAATCCTACGTAGTGCTGAAAGCGTCACACGTAGCCAAGTTCATCAGGAATAACATTATCTGTTGCTATGGAGTCCCGAATGAGATCATCTCGAACAATGGTTCCCACTTCAAGAAGGAGGCGATCGACTTGTTGGAGAAATACAACGTGGCTTTTCATAAGTCATCCACATATCGGCCGCAAACCAACAGAGCTGTTAAGGTCGCCAACAAGAACATCAAGCACATTCTATAGAAGATGGTGGAAACCTACAGGGTCTGGCCAGATAAGCTGCCATTTGCTCTTTGGGGCTACAAAACATCAATTCGGACTTCTACTAGGGTAACTCAGTATTCTCTGGTTATTGGATGGAGGCTGTTCTGCTGATTGAAGTTGAGGCTCCATCGCTGCGGGTTATGGCTGAGTGCCAGATAACGAAAGCAGATTGGCAGCAGAGCAGGTTCGAGGAACTTATGTTGTTCGACGAGAGGAGGCTGAAAGCACTATACCACATCCAAGGTTATCAACGAAGAATTGCCAGGCCTTTCAACAAGAAAGTTAAGTCCAGGAATCTGAAAGAAGGGGATTTGGCACTCAAAGAAAACCGAGCTCCCATCCACAACCCTAGGGGCAAGTTCAGACCTAATTGGACTGGTCTTTACATCATCAAGTCTATTTGGTTGGGTGGAGCTGTCGTTCTTATGGACCTAGATGGCCTTGAATTCTCCCATCCAATCAACATGGACAAGTTAAAGAAATACTACCCCTAAGAGGGTCGCTAGGCCGAAAACTCGAAAGGGCAACCTAGGCAAAAGTTAGAGTACAAAAAATTTGAAATGATAAAAACTAAGCTCGCAAGGTTGAAAACCTAGAAAGGGCGGCCTTGGCAAAAGTTAGAGTGCAAAAAGAGAGTGTTAACACCCGAGTGAACCCGAACCGAACTATGTAAGGCTTGATTCCCATTTTTAGGATACGTAGGCAACTTCATTCTGAAGTCCAGCTATAAACACTTCTAAATCAACTCTGTCCATGTGATTACATTGGTCATCTTTGTCTTTTATGCATCCAAGAGTTCGGTTGTGATCTTTGCTATCACGACTGATTATAGTGCAGTGCAATGCTCTTCAAACAAGGGGCAACTTTCCAGTTATTGGATTTTGGGTTGTGCATCTCAAGGATAGATTCTGGGCGTGTCCAGTTGTGATCCTTATCGAATATGGTTTTGAAAAGTTTTAATAAAAGTTAATTTTGTTCAAATTAATCTTTTTACAGCTTAGACCATTTTTGGACTAAACGAAAAATTTTCAGTACCCACAACCTTCAATTTCATTGATTTCAATACAGAGTTCTCCGCCTCTTGATATAAATTGAAGTTGTTTTTTATTACATTCAAAAGGAAAACTTGAAAGTACAGATTAAAGCAATAAAATTGGGGCATAGTTGAGTCAAGTGTTCCTGCGCCCCCTCCCAGAGCTTGTGTATGCTTCAAATGCTAAAGTAGGCCCGGTTTGTGCCTCATCTTCAAGCCAAACTATGCATTTGCCAGAAAGCGTACAACTGAAACTGGGAGTGGGGCCAGAAGTTTTCTTATTCTCCATGCAGTGGAATACCGAGCTAGCTGTGAGCCTTGGATCGGAAATGAAGCTTTTGTATTCTATCCCCTTTTCTGGGCAAGTGTTGTCATGTCTGAATTGACACCGGAATCGAAATGGAAAGTAGAAGACATAGTGTGTTAAGCCAACTAACTGAATGCTAGGCTGTCGAGACATGCTGTAGCTCATCTCAGGCAGATCAAACCAGGGGCAATGCCAAGCAATGTCAACAGCAGACCTATTGCACATCCAATGGCACCACCATCCCTCATTTGGGAAATCAACTAGCCGAGGACGAAAGAAATAGCAACGCGCTGAATACGCAGGACAAGCGTCCACTACCTTCAACTTATCCATGAGCCATACCTGGGGAGGGATGAAAAATAAGAGAGATTAAAGAATAGAGAGGTGTACGTGGAGAGAAAAAGTGAGAAGGGTTTTAAGCGAAAAACAGAGCCTAAGGGCCGAGTGATGTGAGAAACACATGTGAGAAGGGTGAGAAACATTACCTGCAAGAGTGGTGGACCTCCTACGAACTTGGTCATCTCCCGGCGATAAAAAGCATCCAAACCCATTAAAGTCTCGGCTAGTGTCAAGCCAACGCAGCTCTTGCCCTCTTTAAAGCCTTGGGCAACTTCAATCAAGCAAATGCTGGACCCTCCGAAGCCGAGGGCAAGCAGGAAATGGGCTAACATACACAAGAAGAGCGCATGTTGGCGAAAACCTTGCCAAAGACGTTCGCCGGCGTCAGAAAACCGATGAATCAAACTGGGTATGTCCAGCTCTCCGTTGTGAACCAAGGATCGAGCATCGTGTAAAGTAAGCCCACACATCTGTCCTAAAGCTTGGATGTCGCCAAAACGAGACTGGGACAAGACCTCCTCATCACGCCAAGATGCCATCAAAGCTTGGAATTCTTCGATTATGGGACATATCTTTTGTCCCCCGAAAGCTAAAAACATGTGTAACCAGATTCCAACATCTAGCTGCGGCGTGAAGGAATGGAAAACACCGCGGAGTACGACTTAGCAGGAATAGTGCATTTATCCTAAAACCCCCAAAATTTAGTTTTTCCAAGCCATCTAAGTTTGCAATCCAATCAGAGAGTTTTTCGGTGAAGAATGGTTCCATTTGAAGCAAAAACAGAGCTGGAATGAAGAAACCACGAAGTCCTAGCTTTTGTAGAAGATAAGGCACTGAGTGGAAGACAGGTGGCAGCAATCTGGAGATTCCCTGCATTACTGGCCGACCGCCCAGTTAAGGTAGCCGACCGGCCACCTTTTGTGGCCAACCGGCCACTTTAGTGGCCGACAATCACCACTAAGTGGCCGACAGCCTCTGTTTGTCTCCAGAAAAATGTCTTTAGCCTTCCTATGCGTTGGGGATGCTAAAGAACTGTGTTTTGTTCTACTCTCGATGCGTCCTGCTGTTTTGTTTAGTGGTTTAGTTGATTTGTTTATCGAGTTGTTGCAATTTGTTTGTGGAGTTGTTGTATTTGCTTATTGAGTTGTATTTATTTCATTTATCGAGTTATTGTTTTGTTTATCGAGTTGTTACATTAGTTGTTCTTTGAGTTGTCTCATTTTGTTATGTTGTGGTCGGTTCACTACCTGACTAAGCAATTGTCAAGACAATGTACAACATTCAATTTTCATCCAATCCCATTTTTGTGTAAAATCGTACAATGCGATGCTCAGAATATAAAATGCAACACACTTTCATCAAAAAGCTGTTTTCATTCCAATCATGGTTTCTTTTTACAAAGAGTACAAGTTTTAAAGAAAATAAAACTGCCTAAGTTTGTACAATGTGCTAACACTACTAGTAAAAATAAACAAAGCAAAACGCATCTAAATCAGTGCCACCCATCTCAGGATCGAGAGGCCCTCTTTGTCCTCTTCCACAGCGGAACGAACTCAGAGCTATCGCCATCGGCGCCACTGTCTGAATCTGAGCCAGAGCCTGAACTAGAGCTTCCTTCCGCTCCCGTCCTTGGATCCTTCCTCAACATCATCACCACCCTTGGAACCTGAGCCGGTCTCGTCGTCTCCACCCTCAGATGACTCTAACTGGGGACTCGCTGGCTCCTCGTCCTCACTAGTCTCATCATTGTCATCGCGCATGACAGGCTCCTGACGTCTCCCTTGGCCGCGCGCCAGAATCTCTCTCCCTACTGTTGGAGAAGGCTCTGATGGTCCTGACTGAAGAAGTGTGACCTGAAAAGGCAGTTTGAATATATCCGCAATAGTATGTGTATTAGATGCAAGTATGCTATGCAGGGTGAGTACATGCAGAAATCAGACACGGTATGTGAATGCAATGTGTCAGATGTGATCTATACATGCAGTGTATCAGTGCAATGTGGGAAAATGTTCAGTTGAGATGTCAGTTTCAGTATATCAGTCGAGATATGATAACTGAAATTGAAGAAAACTAAAAATTACCTGAATGTTGTGTGTAGACACCCCATTTTTGACCGACCTTAAGACTCTGACGTCATCGATTGAGCGCTCGGTGATCGCGTATGTTGTGCTCGTTTCGAGGTTTCGGAGTTCCTCGGGACCCTTTGTACTTTAACTCGATCCACGGACCAAGTTTTGTTTTCTCTTCCCGGAGGGAGGGAGAGGTCTTGTAGACCATCTCTCAGTGGTCGTAGACTACTTTTCGTGGTCATAGGCCACTGTTCCCGTTTGGAGACTAGTTTCCGGTTTTCGGAGCTGTCGGCCGTGTGCTTCGGTTCGGGACCGCTTAACATTCTCCGTTTGGCATATTTTTTTTTGGAACACACCTTGTTTCCTCTGTCTAGAGGGACACTGTGGTCCGGGAGACCATTTTTGTGGTCATACGCCACTTTTTGTGCTCAACAACCAGTTTTAGAGGCCCCCGGCCGCGCGTCTTGCCTCCCGAACTCTCGTTTTGCATCCGTGTTGGTTCGTTCTTGGCACGAACCTTGTTTTCCTTGTTTGGAAGGTCGTACAAGGGTGGGAGACCAGCTTTCTCCTTGGAAACCACTTTTCTCCCCACCAGTCGATTTTCTGGTCGGGAAACTGGTTTTCTTGGTCTTTGGGCCACATTTTCTGGTTTCCCACCCCACCATTGGCTTGCTTTTAGTGTGGAGACCACCAATTACCCTGGCCGACCACTAAAAGTAGCAGGTCGGCCACCTTTTCTGGTCGGCAGGTTTCCTCTTATTTTGTCTGACTGAATGGATGCTAGTTGTGCCAGCTGGAGGGCATAGATTGTATCCTCCATACACGTGTATAGAGGGATTGCATCCAAGTTTAGCTTCTCCAAGAAGCTTGAACCCTTTGTTTCTTCTATAAGAGAGGCTTTTCCTCTCCTTGAATCAGGTTCAGAAAATTTCGTAAGGCACAAACACATATCTCTCTCTATATCTCTATATTTTGAGCCAAAAGTGTGTATTGTTCTTGACCTTTAACACCCCAATTCTTAGCCGTACATCCTTACCATCGAACTGAGGTTCCTAGAGGTTATTTTTGGAGGTTAAAAGGGTGGTTTTTGGCTAAGGAACTTGCTGGTTTTGCCGAGCTTCAAGGGTAATATCTTTTCTCTCTTTTTTAAGCTTTGTCTTGATCACTCTCTTAGCCATACTTGCATGCTTATTTGAGCTTTGTTGTCAACTAAAAAAAGCTCCATATTTAAGTGTTTTTTATGTTTGTTTAAGGCCCTTTTGGTGCTGAGGGTCATCTTCCCTCTTGCATGCCCTATTTGGCCTTGTTTTGTGCCATGCCATAAGGCCTTTGAGATAATCCTTGCATGGCCTTTTAGCCACTGAAATCCAGTGGATTTTCAGTGGTAGGCATGTGGTTTTGAGGCCTAAAACTAGAGGGGGGTGACCCCCTCTCTCTTGGTTTTTTTTGCTTGCATTTTTGGCCTATCAAAGGAGCGTGTGTCCCTTTACTTTTGAGGCTTGGTTCAGGCACTTTTTTGTGACTTTTAGGACCTTCCTTAAGTCTTTCCATGGCTGGTTTGGTCACCTTGTGCATGCATCTAGTATGTGTAGTTTAATCCCATTTGTGGCCCATAAAAGTAGCATGTCTTGCTAGCATGTATTGACTCCATTTTAGTGGGTTTTTGACCATCATTTGGCATGTCATAACTCTGTCAAAAGCTATTTTGGTTGTCTCTTGAGTGGCTCATGTACTTGTAGAACAAATCTTGCTTACTAGCTTTCTATGCATGATGTTTTGGCTCATCATTTTAGCATATTTTGGCTATGCTCTAGCATGATTTTTGTCTTGCTAGCATGTATTGACTCCATTTCAGTGGGTTTTTGACCATCATTTAGCATGTCATAACTCTGTCAAAAGCTATTTTGGTTGTCTCTTGAGTGGCTCATGTACTTGTAGAACAAATCTTGCTTACTAGCTTTCTATGCATGATGTTTTGGCTCATCATTTTAGCATATTTTGGCTATGCTCTAGCATGATTTTATTCGTATTTTGGGCTGTTCTAGGACTGTTTTGGGCTGCCATGGTCATATCACTCATGTTTTGTATAGTTATAGTGCAAATGCTTTGGCTAGTCTTGAGTTTTGAGGCCCCTAGCATGCTATATTTGTGATGTTTGCATACCTTGGCATCATTTGGCATGGAATTTCAGAGCTTATATCTTTGCCATACTCTCATATTTATCACTCTTTAATTGTATTTGAGAGTTGAGCTTTGTGCCTTGCTTGCGAGCCATCATTTGGGCATGCTTTTTCTTGCTTAGCATGCTATCATTTCAGTCCATTTCAGCCACTGTTTTGACCTGCATTAGGTTTGTTTTGAGTGCTTTAGGTCATTTGAGCATTGCTTGGTATGGTTGTAGTGTAAAGCCCTTGACTAGCTTTGTATTTCAAGTCTCTTGGCATGCTTTATTTGAGTTATTTGCATTATATGGCTTCACTTTGCATGTAATTTCAGAGCTTATAGACTTGCCATGCTCCCACTTTTGTCACCCCTTGAGTGCCCCTAAGGGTTGTGTTCTTGTTGCCTAGCTTGTGGACCAATATGTGTGCATGTGTGTCTTGTCTTTTGACGCCTTAGTCTTGGTGTTATGGCCACTAATTTGGGTATGACTGAGGCCCATCCATTTTGGTTTAAGTCCATTTTTCATTGAGTATGCCATTGTAGTTCATAGCATTGAGTATGCCATGTTGTTGCATGATTGATCATTGCATTGTGCATGCCTTGTTCATCTCATTGTGTATGTTAGTTTCTATGTGCATTGTGTATGCTAAGTGTCATGTGCATTGAGTATGCCATTGTTAGTTCATAGCATTGTGTATGCTAGTTGCATGTTTGCATGTTATCCCTTGCATGTTTGCATGACTTAGTTGCATTGCATTGAGATTGCATGCTAGAGTTGCATTGGTGCATGCCTTGTTGTTGTATTGTGTTTGGAATAGGGGTTAGTCCAAACACGGGGAACGAGGGACGTTTCATGCTTGAAATGATGAAACGTGCCTCAATTCCCGGTCGCCGACACTCTTGACTACCCATGACGGAGTTGTTGGCTTTAGGTGCTTGTATGTGCATTCATTTCACATTGAGTCATGCAATTTGACTCATCAGCCATCATGCATTGAGATGCGTGATTGGTGGCCCGAGGGTCAAGGACTATACTTCCTTGAGCTTATGCAATGATGGGGAGAGTGGTCGTGCACACATGTGTTGTGAATACTTTGCCATCTCTCTCTCTTGCTTTCTGTTGTAGAAAACCAGAAACCAGGGGCAGAAACTGGTCAACTGACTAGATTTAGTGGCTGGCCGACCACTTTTTCTGGTTTTTCACCATAAAAGTGGTTGGTAGGTGGTCCTCAAGGCCAATAGCTGGTCGGCAGCCTTCCCACAGATTCCCAGGGTAGAGTTTCAGCCTTCTGGAGCTTTGTGCAGTGTTCTGCGGTTAATTGCAAACAGAGGCAAGTCGGGGCGTCGCGAGGGATTTCCGAACAAGGCAATTCAAGCATGCATGCATCCTTTGTCATTCAAAGCAGAGCTGGGGCAGCCCTCATTCATTTAGTTTTCATGCTCATTTAGATTGCTTACTTAGTTAATGTTGTGTAATAAGTAGTTGTAACTTGTTATTCATTTCGTCATGTAATAACTAGTTTAATTAGATTAGCTTAGATCAGCTAGCTGGTTCTGTATTATTTATTCAGACCCTCCGTCGAGAGGGCAAATTTTGTAATAAGTGTGCGTGTGTGTGATGCATGTCTTCCAACCCACACTTCTATTAGCATCCTTATGCTCGCATGTTTGCATTCGTTCAACTGTCTTGCATGCACCAGGCTCGGCACATCATACCAACTGCATCGTATTTCAATTCTCATGTGTGATGCATGTTTCAATTAGCATCCTTATGCTCGTATGTTTGCATTCGTCCATCTGTCTTGCATGCACTAGGCTCAGCACATCATACCAACTGTATCGTATTTCAATTCCAAGTTGAATGCGTGTTATCTGTAGCATCTCATATGCCATCTTAGAATAGCTGAGCCTATCTTAGTTGCATTTTGCATGTGTTGCATTAGCCATCTTAAACATGAACTAGGATCATGCATTGATTTCTAACATAGCTTTTGTTTTGGCTCGGAGTACTCAGTAAGTGTTTATGCTTTAGCATCCTTGCATGTATGTGAGTGACTACCATGATAGCATGCTTGCCATGAGGCTATTTGCTTATGTGGTATAACTGCCTGAATGCCTGTGGGTGAAAGTTGGATTACTCGAATTGGAACGATTCATTGAAATCCGTGTTTTAGCCTACTTGCGAGTAGCAAACTTCAAATCATTTCCAAAACAAACGGATATGCGATGCTTTGTTCCAAATTAGGCGGTCTAGTCTATACTTGTGTGTTGTGCGCATCACATAGTAATTCTAGCTAATAGCCAGAATAAGAGCGCATGTGTTTTCAAAAACAAGATATCATGTTTAGTAGTGGCCGATCTTTGATCGGGTGAGTGGGGGTGCTCATTGCATGACCTTCCCCTTTCGTACCCAAGTTCCCAAGCCGAGGCAACTTTGGTAATGACGGACACGTGGCCTTAGGCGTGAGTCAGGGTTTCCTAAATTTCTCAAAATAAAAACATTTAGGTGGCGACTCTGTATCTGGCAAAGCAGTCCATGTTTGGCACTTCTTTCTAAAAATTAGTTTTTCAAAACGATTTGTTAGATTTGGACTCTTTGGCGATTTATCGATCTTGCATTGCACTTTGTGAGATTAGATTCAGAACCGTGACATTTGAGTCTGAACTGTAGTGAGCCCAATGAACAAAACGGGATTTTTCCCAGGACGTTCGGGGCGCGTCTACACTGTGGGAACTAAGCATCGTCTCTCTCCTCAGAATCATGCCCTCAAATGAGGCCAACACCTCGAGTAACCCCTCGACATATCCTATGGAGGGCTGCAAATGCAAGTTGAAACAATCAGTGAATGAATGAATGAATGAATGAGTATCGCGAAAATGAAAAATGAAAGTTGTAAAGTATACCGGTGGTAAGTTAGGTGCCTTGACATATCGGTGATCTGGCAATGGGGGCTTAAGCGAAATCTGATAAGGCACTCCGGAGTATCACCAACATGTCAGCTCGGTTGGCAGATCTGGCCATCCAACACTCTGCCTACTAGCAGGCATCCCTCTAGCCCCACCCCTCAATGCCCGAGTCCTTCTCGTCTAAGGGGCATCTGCTGCCCGGGCCCTGCTAGTCGAAGGGGCATCTGTTGCTCGAGCCCTGCTCAACGAGGGAATATCAGCTGCCCTCCCCGTGTGAGCACGAAAAACTGCCAATGGAGGCATGAGGTACATCTGGAAATAAGTCGTATAGTCTCCCTCCTCGATGAACAGGTCTACATCTGTGCCTCGCATGAAATTAGTAATCTCCTGAGAGGAGAGACTCTTTGTGGCCTGCATAGAAGGAGGAGGCGGTAAAGGAACTGACTGTAATGCCAGGCCCAATGTCTGGCGTATGAAGCGCTCGCCAAGGAACCACACTCGGCCCACTAGCCCCTCAAGCCGGAGCCGATATCGGGAAGCGCCCCAGGCTTTGGCAAAATGAAATCTCGCACCCTCTAGCATTGTCACCCAGGGCTGCCATGTGACTTGCAGACAGCAAGTGCATAGATTGATTAGTTACCATCAAATATGTAAGATGAATTGAAGCTAAAAGCAGAAAAAGCTGTGAGTTTTGAATTACCTCTATCGTCCTCACCGTGTCAAACTAATGGTGAAGGTATGGGAGGGTCTCCCGAGTCCTCGATTGGCACCGGCTGTCATATCGGTGCGAGTACGGTACCTCGAGAGGCGTCTCGACCTCCGGCTCTGGGGTAGGCACCGAGAAATAGGCATATAACCATAGCTGTGAAAAGCAAGACAGGGGTAGTGAGAATACAGAATACATAAAATATAGAAAGTAAAGTGCAGTACGATGTATAGAAAGTACAAGTGCAGAGCAAAGATTAGACTTTGTGCGTGCAGTGTGCAGTGTGCGGTGTGTGTAGTGTACAGAAAGTGCAAAGCAGAAAGCATGACAGAGAATGTAAAGCAGAAAAGTAAAGCATACCTCCCAGGCTCTCCAATAGCCGCCCACTCTGTTACCGCTCCTGCGAGAAGTTGAGCTCATGTAGCAGTATAGGGCAACGAGGCCGGCGTCGCCCTAATCGTAGTGTCGAACCTGGGATAGGTCCGCTAAGGCGCTCAAGAGATATAGCCTGATTGTGTTCACCATGTCAGCGAACAAGGTAGTGCCGAAGAGGAACATCAGGAAGCCTCGGGCGTACTGCTCAGTCCCCTCCACAGTTGCTGGGTCTGTTCCTCTGAAGTAGACCGCGAACTAAGTATATCAAACCATACCGGATCAAAAGATTGGCGGGTGTGCTCCCAGCAGATAAGTCCAAGCGGCCTCCCACTCACCTATGTCGGAGTCGTATGGGATCGGCCGACCTCCCACCTCAAGGCCCGTCAGCATGGCGAAGTCGTACAGGGTCATCGTCATATCCCCGGTGGTAGAGAAATGGAAGGAGTTGGTGGCGTCCCACCATCTCTCTACCAATGCACCCAAGAGGGTCCTGCTCGCCATGAGGTACGACAACCCCATGCAGAACAGACCGAACCCTGCATCATCAATGATCTGTCGGACGCCGTCAGAGAGGTCCATTTACCACTCCCTTGCTGCAGTGAACCCATACCGCGGGTGAAGTGGGAGTCTATCTGTGTGAATGAGCAGAAATACAATGTGTGAATGTGTTCAAAATGACCAGAAATACAGTATGTACATGTGTTCAAAATGAGCAGATGAAATACAGTGTATAGGTGCGAACTATGCAACAAATGTAAAGTGTGTCGTAGAAAATGAGAGAGTGCAGTCTGTACCTCAGAGGCATTGTGGGATAGATGAGACTCTGGCTCTTGTAAAAGAAGATCTGCTGGTGCGCGCCGTGCAAATCCACTAAAGTGACGGACTATGCAAGGTGATAGTGCATATGCCTCAAGACAGTACCTCTCTAGGTCGAAAGGTTGGACTCTGGGCAGCAACGACATGTGCTCGGGCTCCCCCTCCATCCTCAGAGAACCCCCATCATGTGGAGCGTCGTCTTCCATCTGGAAAGAAGGTGAGGAAGTAGGCGAAAATGAGCAAAATGGGCAAAAAGTGCCAAAAGTCAACTCTCGGAGAGAGAAATGGGAGAAAAAGTCAAAGCCCAAGAAAAGGCGATAAACTTGAGGGAAACAAACCTCAAGTGGTGAAAATGGGGGAAAAAGCTCCGAAACAAATTTTGATCTGTTCAAAACGAAGGAAACTGAAAGGTTTTAGCGAATCAACTTCTCTAGGGGCGTTGGAAAACGCGTGTAAAGCTCAAATCTAAGAGGAAAACGTGTTTAGGGATGAAAGAGAAGAGATTTTGGCACTGTGTGTGTGAGGAAATGTGATTTGGGATGGTGTTTTTAAAGATCCACATGCAAAAAGACTGAAATGTCCCGAATCTGCCACAACTAGCCGATCGGCCAGTTTTGTGGCCGATTGGCCACTTAGGTGGCCGACAGCTTCAGAAGGTGGCCGACATGCCTCCAGGGTGGCCGGCAGGTGTCCAGTGTTCTCCCTGTGTGTTTTCAAACTATTTTGAGTCCTTGGCTCTCAGGAAAGTGCAAGAAAAGTTCACTTTTCAGCTCAGAGTGTCTCTGTGAAAGTTTCAACTTATGTCTTCCATGCATGACTCATCGTCAGCCGGCATGAACGAGGTGTATCCTTTTGAAATACATTGTAGCTCCTCCGAGAGGTAAATCGGAGGTTACAACTGAATCAGTCTTGTTAAGACGTTCATTTCTTTATTCAGTGTTTTGCATTGGACATGCTATTGATGTTGCATTGAATATGCATTGTTATCATTGTGCACAAAATGTGTATGTTGCATTTCATTGCTTAAACATGTTCTTATGTTTGCATAGAATATGGATGTTGTGTTGTATTGAATTATGCATGCCCTTACATTTTCATAGGAATTGTCCATATTTATTGCATTGAACATGTATTCGATGTTACATGGAACATGCTCAATGTTTCGTTGCATAGAACATGCTCCTTTTCTTGCATGATATGCATGAAGCATGCCTCTCTAAGCATTGTGTCTTGGTTATTGATGTTGCATTGAACACGCATTCCTATTGTATTGTACTTGTCAAAGTCTCTTTCTTGTGTAGGCACGATATTGTATGTACGGTTCATTCAAAGCTGGTGCAACCAGATGATATTGTATGTACAGTTCATTTAGAAGAATTCCGGGTAAGATCATTCTTGTCCTTTGAACTCCTCGTTGGTTAGAAACATTCGGGTACGCCCGGTGTTTATACCGACACCTTTGTTGGTTAGAAACACTCGGGTATGCCCAGTGTTTATACCACTCCTTTGTTGGTTAGAAACACTCGGGTACGCCCGGTGTTTACACCACCTCCCTTGCGTTGGTTAGAAACACTCGGGTACGCCCAGTGTTTACACCACTCTTTGCTTTGGTTAGAAACACTCGAGTATGCCCGGTGTTTACACTACCCCCTTTGGTTAGAAGCATTGGGTTGTGCGCCCGATGTTTATACCACTCCTCTGGTTAGGAGCGTTTGGGTCTTGTGCCTGACATTTATACCTTGCGTTGGTTAGAAACATTCGGGTATGCCCGGTGTTTACACTGACACCCCCCTTTGGTTAGAAGCGTTTGGGACATGTGTCCGACGCTTATACCACCTCGTTGGTTAGAAGCATTGGGTTGTGTGCCCGATGTTTATACCACCCCTTTGGTTAGAAGCGTTTGGGACCGTGTGCCCGACGCTTACACCACTCCCCCTCAAGTTAGAAGCGTTTGGACCTTGTCCCGACGCTTATACTACTCTGTTTTGGTTAGAAACATTGGAATGTGCCTTGACGTTTATACCACCCTTTGGTGTTTGCACCACTCCCTTTTTCTCTCTCGTGCGTGGTGCGTTAGGACGCTTTGGTTAGATGCATCTAGACGGATTTTGATGTTTATACCGTTCTTCGTTTTGATTGCATAATATTTGGATGTGTTTCAATCGTTATCATCTGTTCTCTGTGGCTCGGAACCTTAGGATGTGTCCTTAGGTTCACACCACTTCTTTCCTCGCGTGTGCCACGCGTCGGGATTTTGTTTGCCACCTCGGGTGCGCCCAACGGGTGCAGTTCTTTACCTTTTCTGCGTGAGGCGCAGTTAAGATTGCATAATTTTCTTACATCTTTTCTGCATGAAATGTGGTTTGGTTCGTGTTAACTTGCTTATGTACAAGTTCGCTGTAGCATTTCTTTGCATAAAATTTGCAATTAGATGTTTCATTATGGCCCTCATTGCATGATCATAAGGTATGTTCCTACATCGTGCATATCATTTGCATCTTGCCCCAGAACTACGGTGGTTTGATTCCTTGCAAAGGAATACGTAGGCAGCCTACGAGCGCAACCGTTCTTTGTTTTGTTTGCTTGTTTGTCTGAGTCTTCGGCTTTGTCAAAAATGGGTCATCTCCGGGCTTTGACATTCACTCCTGTCATTTCATGACTTTCGAGTTCTGTCAAAGAGGGGCAACTAGACACACCACATTTTTGACCGACCTTAAGACTTAGACGTCATCGTTTGTGCACTCGATGATTGTGCATATTTGTGCTGGTTTTGAGTGCCCAAAGTTCTCGGCGGAACACCGTGTCTTTGAGCCTCTAAATCCTCTTTGTTTTGTGCTTGTTTTGGACCAAACCTTGGTGCCTCTTTCCTGGATGGGGAAAGGGCCTTGTCGGCCACTTTTACTTCTTGTTGGCCACTTGAAGTGGTCGATCGGCTAAGGGAGGTGGCTAACCGCCGACGGCCATTTTTCTCCTTTTTCAGTTATTTTCTTTGCCAGCTGTGCCAGTTGTTGATCACTGATTGTCATCTCTATACACCTGTATGGAAGGATGAAAGCAAGCTTTTAGCTTGCATTTCTATAAGGGGAGGTCTCTCCCCCATTTGAGGGGTTAGAAATTTTGTGAGCAAAATTTCCTCTCTCTCTCTCTCTCCCTATTTTGTGCTTGAAAATGAGAATTCTCTACACTTTTGTTCTAAGACCCTTGACCAAACACCTTCACCTTGGAGCTGAGGTTCTTGAAGGCCTTGTTTGAGCTTCTAAGAGTGGTTTTAGCTCATAATTTTTGCTGTTTTTTGTTGTGCTTCAAAGGTAAAAGGCTTACCTCTTTCAAGCTTTGCTTTAGTTAGTTGCTTAGCCACCTTTGCATGCTATTTTGAGGCTGGTTTTAACCTCTAAAAAACTCTATTTTTATGGTTTAAAATTGTCACGACCCCAAACCGCCCCTAGTAGGATGGTGCCGTGATGGCCAGTAATCCGACATTACCGAAGGCCAACTTCCAAAATCCACACACAACAGAGTATAAATATATGGGGCTCACAAGTACGGAAGCAATATATACAAATCAGATTAGTCCATAAGAGCTGTGCGTAAGTCAAATGAAATGGCAAACATCTACACATGGATTACAACTTAGTTACAAATGAAGCAAAGTACAAATTACATCTTGATCAAAAGGCTTCTCAAGCCGACGTGTGCAAAATACAAATATTACAAGTCGAGAAGCATAATTTTCAAGATGGCCAACGTAAATACAAGTCAAGCCGACATAACCAAAAATCCAAAACAAGCTCACGAATTACATCTAGGCGTCATCGCCTTCTTGCTCATCACCTACATATATATAGAGAGGGTGAGCTTGGATACTCAGTGAATGATATAAATAATAAAGGGTTTGCATGAACAATAGCCGAGGTCTTTTTTTTCAAAATGATACATATCAAAACTTCATATAACAAGGGATGGACCTCGTCCATCTGACAAATCCTCAAAACTTCAAGGGATGCTTACTAGCATCAACATATTACAAATGATGACATTCCGGCAAACAAACCCACGCGGTAAACCGTCAGTGGCAAAACAAAACAAAGCAAGGGAGATATCTCAAGCAAGGGTGCTACAAAAGTTTAGAGTCCTCTAGCACAAAGGACCTATGTTACAAAGGCCCGTAGCCTCCTAACACGAGAGTACTACGAAAGTTTAGAGTCCTCCAGCACAAGGGGCTTTCAAAACGAGATGTGCAGTTGCATTATTGTCCCCTGGCACTAAGGACTTCCCAAGGAGGTCATCAAAACAAGATGATACTTGATATACAAAATAGGGACAATCGTTCATGCTTAACAAATACTTTTCAAAACAAAGCAAAACAAAGCTCATCAAAACATTAATAACATAGCTTTATTAGAAATACCACTCACATAGTTCTTCAAACGTCGGGGTCAAGGCAAGTCCCAGTCCTACAAACACATGACAAAGTCTATTGAATGCACTCTCAAAACAAGTCTTGCATGCATGCAATGACCTCGGCATTCTTCAAAAACTAAGTCAAATCAAATCAAAAGACAGTTTCTTATCGCTTGGAAAAACAAGCTGGGTAACTACCAGGTCTAGGCCGAGGTCCCACACCTCCTTGCCGAGGTGTGGCCTTGATGGCCACAGTCAAGGAAATGAAGTCGGGAAAATCTGGGTTTCCCTCTCTTGAAGAACATGACGAACATGAAGAACATGAACATGAGGAAGATGAATGCAAAGATTAAAACTTGCTATTACAAAATATGAGATTTCATGCTAAGAATTCGAAATCATGGACCTGGGTACCCATATTCAAAGATCTTGAGAGAACAAACACAAAAACATGGTTCTAGATGCAAACTTTCGGATCAAACGAGGCTTTTCTTCAAGAACACATGAAAACCATTTTCTCTTTCCAAAACCAACTTTAAATCAATGCATGACGTGCAGAACATGTTTGATCGTGCAATGCAGCTAGATAATCAATAAGAACAACAAGAGTAGGTTAAGATTCTAACCTCAAAACTCGAATCTAACGGTTCAAGCTCCAACAATCAAGCTTGGAAGTTCACTCTCTTACTCAAAACTTCTCCTTCTCCTTCTAGAGCCTCTCTCTCTAAAAGAAGATTTGATACAAAAATGATATGTTTTCTTGACAGTCACTGACTTAACCCTCTGCTGGGACACGTGGCACCGGCTGGTTGGCTCTACTCAAAAAGGTGACTGACTTGACAAGACAAGACCATGACAAAGTGTGTTCAACAAGCTAGACGGCAAGAACACTCCGGCAAGTAACGACATCGGCTAACAACAAGACTCCGGCAAGCAAGGGGCAAGGACATCGGCTTGAAAGGACAACACTTGACTAAGTTGTGCCACACCTTGGCCTAGATGTGCCACACCTCGGTCTAGGTCATATCATTCCAGGAACAAAATCACTAGGGTGCAAGGATAAACATCTCGGCCTAGATGATACACATCTCGGCCTTGGTACTGAGCACCTCGATCTAGATAGAGACATCCCGGCAAATATGCCAGGGTGAAGATGGAGGTCAGCCGAAGTGGTTACAAGGTAGTTCTAAGTGTAGAAATGTTCCAAGGTGTCTACGCTTAAGATAACCTCGGCAACAGACCAGGCAAGAACAAAGTATGCAAGGAACACTCAAGTAAAACAAGACAAGATTTGCAAATGCGTATAACAAAACAAGATCATACATAAATGTATGCAAGTATGACTAAGTTGAAGTGAGGGTTGTTACAAAAATAGTGGTTTGAAGTGTGTTTTGGAGTTAGGGGTGGTCCACCCTCTTTTGTAGCTTGTTTGCTAAAGTGTTATGCCTTTTTTTCAAAGCTTTTAAAACAACTTTTTTTGGCCTCTTAACCACTGAATTCCAAGGGAATTTCAGTGGCAAAAAGTATGTTTTGAGGTTCAAAATAGGAGGGGGTGGCCCCCCCTCCTTGCGTCTTGTTTGTAAGTGTAGATGGCCTAGCATGTGAGCATGTTTTCTACCCTTTTGTGACTTGATCTCAACATGTTTTCGCTACTAATTTACCATGATTTAACTCTATTTTGGGTGGTCTTGGTCATATGAGCTTTGTCTTGCATAGCTATAGTGTAATTGCCTTCACTAGCTTTGTGTTTTAAGGCTTCTAACATGCTTTGCTTGAGTGGTTTGCATGTTGTAGCATCATTTAACATGTGATTTCAGTGCATATAGCTTAGTCACACTCTCACTTCTATCACTCTTTGATTTCTTTTGAGAGTTGTGCTTTGTGTCTTGTTTGCAACCCATCATGTGAGCGTGTTTTTCTTGCCTTTTGTGCCTAAATTTCAACATGTTTTAGCCACTGTTTTGGCATGATTTAGCTCTCTCCAGAGCTAGTTTGATCATTTAAGCTTGATATTGCATGCCTCTAGTGTAATGCTCTTCACTAGTTTTATGCTTTTGGCCTTTGAACATGTTGTGCATGTGTTGCTTGCATGTTGTAGCACTATTTGTCATGCCATTTCAGCACTGAAAAGTCTGCAACCTCCCTTATTTCTTCATTTTTCCATTTGTTTTGAGGGTTGGTTAATCTTATGATTGTGTTTAAGCTTGAGATAGAGCTTGTGCTCAATGGCTTTAACTCTCTTTTGAGGGTTCCTCCTAGCCAAAGGCATCATCTCTCTCATGTCTTAAATCATCCTTTGGTTGGCCCTCTCTCATTAGAGGACACTCACCTTGGACAAATTGACTAAAGAATGACTTGTTAATGCTAAAATGAGTAAACAAAATGAATCAAGTAAAACATGACCAAGATAAACATATGTATGTTGTATTGCATGTTTTTGGATCGGACGTTAATCCAAACACAAGAAATGTGGGACATTTCATACTCAAAGTGATGAAACGTGTCACGTTTCTTGGTCGCTGTCACCCTTGATCATGCATGATAGGGTGGTGGCCCTTTGGGTCCTATTTGTGCACTCATTAAGCTTGTACAATCTTGACTCTTTGGCCATCATGCATTGAAAATGCTTGATTGGTGGCTTGAGAGCCAAGTGCCATACTCCTTTGAACTTGAGAAATGATAAGGAGGGTGGCAGTACACACATTCCTTGAAAATGCATTGATTTGCCTTTGTTGCTCTCTGTTGCAGCAAAAACAGAAGTCTAGAAAAAGCAGTGGCCGATCGGCCACCTAGACTAGCCGACCGGCCAGTTAAGGTGGCCGATAGCCACCTTTTGTGGTCGACCGGCCACCAGTCCATTTTTGCACAAAGTGTTTCTGTTTTGGAGTAGAGGCAGTCTAGAATATTGGTTCAGTGTTCAGAGATCAAGGTGAGTGCAAACAGAGGCAACCGATGGCAAGGCAGTGGATTTTTTGGAGGAAGCCAACCGAGCATGCATGTCTCCATCGCCCGCGAGGCCACTTTATTGCTTTACTAGTTAGTTAGCATTGCTGATTATTCAATTCGTTTTGTAATATCTTAATTAGTTTAGCATATCTATTTATTCAATTGTGTTGTAATAATTAATTAGCTTAGACTAGTTAATTAGTTCGTTTTGTTTTAATTAGCTTAATTAGCGTAGCTAGTTAGCTTATTCATTCGGACCCTCCTTCGAGAGGGCACAATGTTGTAATAAGTGTGTGTGTGTGTGTGCATGTCTTCCAACCCCACGTCTTTCTCCCTTTTATTTATCCACTTTCGATGGTTAATTTAGGGACACGTTTTAACTAGCATACCTTATGCTTGCATGTTTGCATCATTCATTTGTATTGCATGTACCGAGGCTCGACGCATCATTCAAACTGCACCGTATTTCAATACCTATTTGAATACATGTATCAAAGGTTGCATTCATATGCCATCTTAGATAGCCGAGCCTATTTGATTGCATATTGCATGTGTTGCATTAGGCATCTTGTATAGTTAGGATCATGCATATTTCTAACTAGCTTTTGTTTTTTCTTGGAATACACTGTAAGTTTTACGCTTTAGCATACTTACATGAGTGTGAGTGATGCCATGATAGCATGCTTGCCATGAGGCTATTTGCTTAAATGCTAAACTACATGAATGCCTGTGGATGATGGCTTGTTGCTTGAATTGGAACAATTCGATAAATGTGAGTTTTAAACCCACTTTGTGAAGTGGCAAATCATGTTGTTTTAAGCTCACTTGAGGGTGGCATTTTCAAACCATTTTCAAAAACAAACATGAGTTGTTTTGTTCCAATTCTTGCGACTTAGTCTATACTTGCTTGTATGCGTCACATAGTAAAGTTAGCTAATCATCAAAATAAGAACACATATGTTTATAAAATAACATATCATGATTGTAAAGGCCGATCTTTGATCAAGCGAGCGGGGGTGCTCATTTCAAGACCTTCCCCTCTCGTACCCAAGTTCCTGTGCCGAGGCAACTTTGGTGATGATGGACATGTGGCTTTTGGCACGAGTCAGGGTTTCCTAAATTTCCCAAAATAAAATGTTTTAGGTGGCGACTCTGTAATCTAGTAAAGCAGTCCAGTTGGCATATTTATTAAAATCTTGATTTGCTGGATTGGACTCTTTGGTGTTCTATCGTATCACATTGCACTTTGTGAGATTAGATATAGAACCGTACTAGATCCGAACTGTAGGACCAATTCGAGCTCTCCGAAAGGGGCGCGCGAAGAAAGTCGAGTCTACAGCGCGACCATGGCAGTCCATGTGGTGGCCCCAAACCATTAGGCCTACTAGGCCTGAGCCTAGTCGGGAACCCTGGACCTAGGCCTGGCATCATTTTTGAAAGTCTGGCCATGCTTGCTCAAAACCCACTCAAAGCCCTATTGAGCGCCGGTCCACCGAGCGCCCTCAATGTACATTTTAGTGGAAAAAAAAATTGGTAAAAAAAATAAAAATAAAAATAAAAAAACCTTCAAGCCGATCCAAGGCCCTGTCGGCCACCAAGACCGATATCCCTTGGCCTGGGCTTATTTTTCTGCTTTGTCGATTTGGCGTCAACGTGCCAAATTCTAAGCAAAGCCCGCAAGGCCCTGATGGTTCCCAAGGTCGAGCCTGGTGGACCGAGCCAAAATTTACATCCCTATGCACTCCATTAGCTCTCAGATTCTCTCTCTCTTCTCTCCTCCCCACAACCATCCTTCATCCGTACTAGCGACCCTTCTACCAACCTCTGTCGTCTCCTACCAATCCTTTTCCTTCCAACACGTCTTCTCTGCAACTCGTCATAGACGCACGAGACACAAATCTTCCTCTTCTTTTACCACATCGTTCAACCATATTCTTGTTATAGTTGATTTTCACACTCTGCGCCAATGAAGATTGGCTCAAATCTCCAATCTTCCCAATGCTAGAAAA
Organism: Camellia sinensis; assembly: GCF_004153795.1. Classification (NCBI taxonomy): domain Eukaryota; kingdom Viridiplantae; phylum Streptophyta; class Magnoliopsida; order Ericales; family Theaceae; genus Camellia; species Camellia sinensis. The sequence goes on along the minus strand of NW_021025732.1, from coordinate 670,588 downwards.
TGACGTCGATACGGCAAAATGCGTTTAGGTCACTGGTACGCGCAGGCGAGGCGGAAATTTCTGGTGTTTCTTCAGTCTTCGCAACCACACCCTCTCCTCAATCCTTTAACTTAATTCCCTTCAATTTCTAGTTCTCCATCCCTCTAACGAAAATTGAGGAAAACTGCCTCCTTTCTATATTTCTCCTCTATAAAATTTGTTATTTTTTGTATCCCATAGATAGTGGTATTGCATCTTCACACTTTCCTCATATTATGGTCCTTTTTTTTTTTCTCGATAACGCCTAGGGTTTAAAGATCTTGGACTTGCAATCCTCTCTCCAAAGAATATTGCGGCTGTATTTGAAAGAGCCATTATTTAACTCAACCTAGAATTGAGTGACTCGATGCTGCTGCAGACTCAGCTCAATCGCATCCATACATTTCGCGAATGAGTCCGACTCCGAGTCAAAAGCGAAAAAGTGCTCCAGTGAAAATATTTGTTGATCTCTTATGAAAGGTAAAAAAGTTGTGTGAAATTCTCTTCTCCTTCTCAATCTCTCTTCCTCTCTCCAAGTTGAGTTTTAACTTAGTGAGTTCATCTCACTTTGCTAAATAAATGCGGAAAGGAAGAGCAATGTTGGTAAGTTTGCTCTAGTGCAACTGATCTAATGGACTCACTTGATTTCTAGAATTTATTCGATCTTGGAATTCACCTAATAGATTTGATTTTGTTATTATTCCGCATCACAGAACAACTTCTTACTTTTGTTTTCAAATTTTTTGAACACTATAGTTGAAACACTTTAGATCGTGTAGTTTTATCTATTGAACAGAAAAAAAGTAGACTGAACATTAGAATAGATTGTTCTTGTTGATCCAGAGCTCTCTTCTATCTGCTCTCTCTCTTCTCTCTCTCTCTTCTTAATATTTATAGATCTATGGCTTGGAACACAAATCAAATTTAAATTTAGTTATTGAAACCCTAGTTTTCAGTAGCAAGCCAACCATATGATAATATATTATATATAATATAATATTTTTAATCTCCTCTTTTGTTATCTGGTTTTGTGTTAGAAGATAAAGAAAAATATGTTTTGATCTGTGCATGTTATAATCCATATATTGTTTGTGTATGTATGTTATATTGAGAGTTGGGAGAAAGAGGTTGGAAATTTCCACAGATAAGAAATCTCTTTGAACTAAAATCTTCAAAGATGACGAAACCAAATAGAGTGAAATCTTCATAGCATTGGGAACATAAAATTTTTACGTGGAAAAATATTTAACAAATAAGGAAAAAATTGAATTGAAAAGATATTAAAAATTAATAACAGATAATGCTAACAAAATGAACCAGTAGGGGAAAAAATTGACATAGAAAGGAAAATTTTGAACCATATAGGAAAAAAAGAAATGAGCAGATAGGCAAAATTTTGAACCAGCCATAGGAAAATTTGTATGAACAGAAGTCAATGAAAGTCTACCAATAAAAAGTCAACAGATAAAATAAAGGGTAAAATTGGAAAGCAAATCCCTTCAAAACAAACAAAAACTCCTCACCAAACTATTTCATATATGATGGATCTCTCACTAATAAAAAAATCCACTGGACCCAATAATTAAAATCTTCTTTAAATTGGATTTTACACTAATTTACTCTTATATCTAAAGAGTTTAGATCATAAACTAAAACTTCGGCATAACCAAATAACAATTATAGGAATAATTAAGTCAATTAATCAACACCAATAGTTATAAACTAATTATAATTCAAACCACAATAAATTGTAACTACACATCATAAAAGTGTAAATTGAGACATATGATACACCTTTTTAAAGTGTGCATTATAAAAAAAGTCCTATTAATATTAAGTAAAAACCAATATGAAAGATAAAATGATCTTTTTTTCAAAAAAATCAAATTCCGTAGTTTCCCTTTACTACTAAAATGATGTTAGCAGTTGGAACATCTACGGTAGATTAGAAGCTGCTTGTTTTTTTTTTTTTTTTTTTTTTTTTTTTTGATGATGTAATTTAAAAGAGTAATGTTAGGGATTGCAAATATTTTACCAAATATTCTACCAAACCCATATGAGACCCATATGGTGTGGGTTCTACACCTATGTGAGACATTTGGTAAAATATTTAGTAAAACATTTGAAATTCCTAATATTTTTGCATTCAAAAATGACAAATCCTTAAATACAAAATTGACTCATTTTTATATTTTTGCACTAGTTAACACAAACTAAGATCTCCATGTTATTAGGCATTTTATTTATCTCAAAGTTATCATAATATATATAAATACATATACAGGGACAGACCATAGTGTAGACTATAGGGGGTTGTGGCTCCACTGTCTCTGAAACTACCCTGCTACTTGTAATGGTTTAGAACAGAGCACTGAAAGATTTTTTGTTTGCATGGCCCCTTCCCATTCAATGGTTCCTAGTTCATGTCTTCAAGTGCAAATGTTTAACCCAACATAGCACGTGTTTAAAGGAAATTGAAATTGAATATAATATATGTTAGAGCAATACTATGAATATAACTTATTTTAACAATTGAATCTATTTTGTGCAATATTTGAAATGTGTTTGTTTGTTGTGTGATTTTTATTAACTAATTAAGGGACATGTCTGTATGATTAATTTATTTTTTGTAGTTGTTGTTTTTAACTTTTTTAGATTGCGAAATTGTGAATGAGTTTTTTTAGTTTATAAACAAGTTATAATCAACCCAAAAAATAGATTCTAGTTTTCTAGCCAAAAAAAAAAAAGTCTAAAAAATTAAGTTCAATTACACAACTCAATCTTTTGTAAACAACACGTGCCTAACACAAGTTAAATATATTGAGTTTGAATAGCACTTGGATTAAATACCTTAGGTTGGCAAGCCGAGTTTGGATAGGCAGGGGCAATTTCGAGCATTATGAGAGCTGGATCGCGGCAAGTTTTGAACCCAATCCAGCCCACCTGGCTTGCACCCTACATATGGCCCCTCCAGCATTAGAATCTTAGTTTCGCCTCTGTGTATATATATATATATATATTGTGGAGAAGTGGTTTGGAAATACTCCAGGATCCAGTCAGACATCCTTGATCCTCTGATTGCTACCTAAAAAAAGAATGAACACTCCGGTCGGGGGTGCCGAAATTAGCACTTCGACAGACAAGTTAGTATGCTCTCAAGTTTACTTCTCTCCCAAGTTATTTCTTATCTATTCTCACATACCTCTCTTTGGTTGATGTTCCTCTTTTTATATTACCCTTTGGGCCCAAGGGTCAAGCCCACTCTTAATCTCGCATTTGATTGTTTACTCGGCCTTCCGCTTGTGTGCCGGTTCCCATTCGGCTCTTCATATGGCCGATCTGTATATACAGCTTCAAGAGCCCTTAGATTATAACCGAATTGATTTAGGCCAGATATCTTCAAATATCTTGGCCTTCCTCAATATATAATTATTCGACCCCCACAATTGCCCCTCAAATATCCGACTAACGTCAATTAGTCAGCATGTTTGGTTTTAATATATGGAAAGTCAAAAATACGGTGCTTGCACTCCTTCCAATACCGAAGGGTCAAAACGACCATGGCTTAGAAATCATTACAATTTCCCGCCCCTTCGTACGCGTTGCTCATTTAATGCAATATGAAACCGCGCTGTCCCTTCGAATATTTTTTGAATTTGCAAAGCTCTTTCGAATTCACGGCCTCTGCAACTTTCATCTGCTCTCCATTGTCCTTTTCTCTCTACCCTGCAAGTTCTTCTCTTCTTTGTATTTCTTCCTCATTCCAACTCCCATTTTTTTGTTTGTTTTTAGTTTAGCATATTTTCCATTCTGATTCGGATGGCGAAACATTTGAAAGCTCTTCTTTCCACAGATTGTGTTTCTGCTTTTCGATGCCACTTTTCCATTCCAGATGACATCTATCTATCACTTGTGGCAGATAGTGTACTCGACATGGAGAGGACCGATGCAAGTATGATCATCTTTCCTCTCCTATCAATCACTGAGGGCGAAGTCCGTTTCTCCTTTCATCCATTTTTGAGTATCGTCCTTCGTTACTAGGGTCTACTCCTTTCACAACCTAACATAAATCTTTAGCAAATCATAATGGGAATAGTATAATTAAATAGCTGACTTAGGATTAATCTAGGAATCCCTACTATTCGGCATTGTTATGCCTTGGCGAAATCATCTGGTTGGTAGGGACGCTACTTTCTCAGGGCCAAGGATACTGATCACCATCTGGTGACTATGCTTGCCATCTCTAGTAAGCGAATCGACGACGTCATGGTGTTGTCCGAGGCAACTGGGAATTCAGCGAAGGCGAAGATCGCCTAGATCCTTTGCCTAGACAAAAAGGCGAACTAGGTGGCCGTATAGTCCCATTTCTATGCACATTTGTTATACGTTTATTTGGCTTGGATTGCATGTACTTACCATTTTATTTGTGTAGGTAACGATTTGAAAAAAGTACTTATCTTGACCGATGACGCTGTGCTTGAGCAAATCAAAACTGCGCTCCAATTCTTCGGCCGTCTAAACCTCCAAAAGTAAGGGAGGGCCGCCCACGTGCTATTGCAATATGAACCAACGTACACTACTTTTTCGGTTGCGGATCACATTCTGATTCCAAAGGGTGAACAGAAGCTTACGGCACTCATTTTTCCAAATTTCAAAATCCTTATGGATATTGGTCTTGAAGTTTGGATTCAGAGTAGGTCACAGAGCAGGTCACCAAACAAGTCGCTGAATAGCCGAATCAGTCCAACTTGGACAGATCTAAAAGTCTAGGGGAGGAGGTTGACGCAACTCTTAATTTGGCCTTTGAGGAAGCCGGCTTCAACCTTCCATACACTTCAGGCCGAGTTGACACATCGTTAGAAGATATTTTCACTGGTTTGGGAGACCTTCCCAACATAGATCCTAAGAACATGGCTCGGGAGTCGCTCGTACAGATGGCCAGAAGAAAAAATGCCAAGAAAAAGGTAGCCCAAAGGAGGGCCGAAGCTGCCAGATTTGAACCCCCCTACTCCAGTTAGGGCTGAGTCTTCTCCGCCTACTTTTGTTAAGGAAACAGAGCAAATTGTTATGGCCGAGACGGAGCAAACTGTTATTGAACAATCGGACGATCTAGTGGCCGAACAGAGGGGGAGAAACGTCCTGCCGAGCACAAGGCTAACTTTTCTGAAAACTTAATTGATAAACAGCCATGCATAGAAGAGTCGCAGGACTTGGCTACGCCATTTATCATACAACCCAAAATAAAGAACGTGCCGGTTGCTTTCGATGCGCCGGCTTTAAAGGACGCCACTATGGCCCTAAGTGTGGCCTCGTTGATTTCTTTGCCGATTGATAGGGCAGCATTCCGTGCAGAGCAAGATGTGGTGTCGATAGCACTGGCCGCTCAAATGGCGATATTGGTATGTACCTAACTTGAAAAAATATTTCATTTCCTTTTATGCCAGCTATATTATTAATCTTTTGTTTCGGGCGGTGGACAGGATCGCAGAAATCAGCCGCCGTCACTATGATGTTATCGAGCAAATTGGCTTCCTCAAAACCGAAGTCAAAACTGAAAAAGGCAAAGCTAAAGAGGCGTTAGCCGAATTGGCAGAAGAATGAGCGAGGGACAATGCCGAGGAAGAGAAGGCCAAATGCTCCGATCAACTCAGGCTGGCCGCCGAAGAGAGGGCGAACGCAAGTGATGATGCACTCAAATTGGCCAAAGAGGTGATTACCAAACTAAAGCCGATTTGGAGGAATCGAAGAAGGCAAAAGAAATCGCCGACTTCGAGATCTCCAATGCGTTCGAAGTCGAAGAAACCACGGCCCTGGAAAAATACGTGGATGAAGTACCCAAGTTTGAAAATCGAGGCTTCAAACACGGATAGCTTAAAACCCTAGCTGCCACTAATGTGATATTGGAGCAGCCAATTCCATACGAGCAGCTAGAGGTTGAGCCGTTGGAGTCTGACCCTGAAGAATGAGTAGGGTCAATGTAATTTTGCTTTTTGTTTGGTATTTTCTGTACGTAATTTATGTAGATTTTTGCCTATTTATTTTGTTTAGAAGTCAAATATAGGGCAATTTTCATATGTAAAATGACGACTTTGTACTCAATTTATTAATGAAAATCATTTTTTTGTCTATCTTCTGCATGTGCTAATTAATAGCTAAGTAGGGTGATGTAACTTAATTCGGCGATAAAACTAATGGCCAAGACAGTGTGAGAAGTAGCACAATTTGGCTATAACATAATCTGCCGAATTCCATATATATTTTAATGCCAAACTAGACCGACCAAGTGGGGTGATGTATTATAATTCGGCTATAACATCATATGCCGAGTATAATGGTATATTTTTCCTTGCCCCATTTGGACAAATCGTTTCAAAGCCGAATAATCATATGTCTTGTGCCAATTTGAACATTGAAGAGCCGAATAAAACATACAGCTTGCAACGTCACATTGAATAAATTCTGCCGATCAGATAGGGCATTGTAGTTTGTCAATATATTTATAAATAGAGGCCCAATAGATTACTAAATCTGTCCTTGGCCCAACTGATTAATGAATCCGAACAGCCGAATATGTGTAGTTCATGGATTGGGTAGGGCACAATAACTTGTCGGCGTAATGTATTGCAAGTAGGCCGAATAGATTAATGAATCTGCCCTTGCCCCAGCTGATGAATGAACCAAACCGCCGAATATGTATAGTTCATGGATTGGGTGGGGCACAGTAATTTGTCAACGCAATGCATTGCAAGTAGGCCGAATAGATTAATGAATCAGTCCTTGCCCCAGCTAATTAATGAACCAAACCACCGAATATGTGTAATTCATGGATTGGGTGGAGCACAGTAATTCTTCGGTGAAATGCATTAAAGCGTTCACCCGTAATTAATAAGCGGGGTGGGGGCTAAGTGGGCGTGGGTTCTGTGCTGTCGATAGATATATGGTGCGCAAATTGAACAGACTGCGAGAGGGAAAAGAGCATTATGTCGAACTGACAAAATTTGGATGTCAAGAAGAATATTCATCAACAGCAAAGGGGAGGGTAGGACACTAGCTGAACTGGACTTAGAGATTAATCGAGGTGGTGAACCTGCGTGAACGGGAAATAGGACATCGAAGGAGCGGGAGAGGCGTCGCTCCCCTCATCGTCGAAGTAGGTCTCCAAGAGAGGGAGTGGTAGAGCAGTCTCCCAGGAAAGAGAGACAGCAGCAAAGGAGCTCCCCCTATTCGCGAAGTGAAACCAGCAGGCTACTACGCCTGTTGAGTTTTTGATTTTCGTCAGAAATAAACCAATGACTAAAGCGGATTCGATTATCCGTGATCCAAATGTGGCAGTCGAGTTTACTCGACAGATTTTTCCATCCGAAGTCCAGCAATCAATAGTCGATCGGCCTGATTACGATGTTTTTCGGGAGGGCGTCTATAGAGCGGTAAAGGGACTATACACCTCTTATGAAATCGATATGCGTCTTCGTGCCATGCAAAGAGAGATAAAGCAGAAAGACGGCCGTATTCAGAGCTTGGAACAACACGCAAAGAAAGCCGAGAATAAGCTGAAAAAAGCTAAGACTTCCGAAACGCAGTCGGTGAGTCAAATGAATCCAATCGTGGCGGAAAGAGTAAATCAGCGTCTTCTGGATCATGGGATTGCTGACCGAGATATGGCAAGCATGTTCACAAGAGAAGCAATAAGAACGAAGGCCTACGAACAAGGTTTTCATGACGGCCAAAAAATTGGTATTGAAAGCGCGAAGGAAAAGTTAGCTGAGGATGTGCTGAGGATGTCTGTCAGTGCGAAAATCGTGAATTTAAGCATGGATAGATTAAGGCTCTGCAGGCCGCGGGTATGGATTTGGCGTCACCTCTATATCAGAATTACAAATTTCCTTGGAAACTTACGACGCCGAGAAAACCAACAATGAAAAGGGTGCCGAATAGATTTAGATAACAATACACATTATTGTACTTTTGAATTCATCAAAAACCATGTATTTGTGCTTATTTAATGAAATAAATATTTGCAATATTGTTTTGATTAATGTTTGTATATACTTGTAACAATCGTATATTGATCCATGCCATTCTATTACCAAATTTGGTCCTTCCGAATTCGGAGGATCACTTGGCCATTCATGGTTATAACCGAAGGGCGCTCCGAATTCGAAGGATTATTCAGCCCAAACGTGGCATTCACAAAGGGTGCTCCGAATTCGGAGGCTTATTCGGCCCAAACGTGGCATCCATGAAGGGCACTCCAAATTCGGAGTCTTTTCGGCCCAAGCGTGACATCCACGAAGGGCGCTCCGAATTCAGAGTCTTTTTGTGTTGGCCAATCGTGACATCCACGAAGGGTGCTCCGAATTCAGAGGCTTATTCGGCCCAAACGTGGCATCCACGAAGGGCACTCTAGATTCAGAGTCTTTTTGTGTTGGCCAATCGTGACATCCATGAAGGGTGCTCCGAATTCGAAGTCTTATTGTGTTGGCCAATCGTGATATCCATAAAGGGCCCTCCGAATTCGAAGGCTTATTCGGCCCAAACGTGACATCCATGAATGAGGTTCCGAATTCAGAGTCTTATTGTGTTGGCCAATCGTGGTATCCACGAAGGGCGCTCCGAATTCAGAGGCTTATTTAACCCAAACGTGACATCCACGAATGGGGCTCCGAATTCGGAGTGTTATTGTGTTGGCCAATCGTGATATCCACGAAGGGCGCTTCGAATTCGGAGGCTTATTCAGCCTAAATGTGACATCCACGAATGGGGCTCTAAATTTGGAGTCTTATTGTGTTGGCCAATTGTGATATCCATGAAGGGTGCTCCAAATTTGGAGGCTTATTCGGCCCAAACGTGACATCCACGAATGGGGCTCCGAATTTAGAGTCTTATTGTGTTGGCCAATCATGATTCCCACGAAGGGCGCTCCGAATTCGAAGGCTTATTCAGCCCAAACGTGACATCCACAAAGGGCGCTCCAAATTCGGAGGCTTATTCGGCCCAAACGTGACATCTACAAAGAGGGCACCGAATTCGAAGTCTTTTATTCGTTATTAAACCATTATTAACGAGACTGCGATAAGAAAGGGCATTGCATTGGGGAATTAAAAGATGTATACATAACATATCAGCAAAAATTTGAAACAAACTAGCACGCCGTACAATTTGGCGTAGTGATAAAATTTTCGCAAATGAGTGGAATTCCAGGGGCATGGCAAACTTCTCCCAGCCATGTCTTTGAGCCGATATGCCCCTGTTCCGGCGATTGAATCAACCTGATATGGGTCGTCCCAATTGGGGCCTAATTTTTCGTCTGCCGGATTCTTAGTGGTAGGAAGCACTTTCTTGAGGATCAATTCTCCAGGTGTATAATGACACAACTGTACGCGCTAATTATATGATTTAGCGAGCTGTTGCTGATACCACACCATGCACGCAAGAGCACGATCTCGAGCATTCTTTAATCAAAGTCAAGTCTAAGGCCAATATCATGTCATTACCGCCCATGTCAAAAACCTTGGATTTCGGCCTGGGTAGGCCGATCTCCAAGGGGATAATTGCCTGGGTTCCAAAGCACAAAGCGAACGGCGTTTCCCTAGTAGATCGCATTGGAGTAGTGCGATGAGCCCACAACACATTAGGCACCTCTTCGACCCATCTACCTTTAGCTTTTTCCAACCTTTTCTTGATCCCGTCCAGGGACTTTATTGGAGACTTCCGCCTGACCATTGCTTTGTGGATATGTCGGTGAGGAAAAGTAAGGTCGGATACCATACATGCCGCATAATTCTCTGTAGACATCACAATCAAACTGGGTGTTGTTATCTGAGGCAAGTGCTCTTGGTATGCCGAATCGCGTTATGATGTTTTTCCATACAAAACGCTTAGCATCGACATCTCGAATATGTGTTAATGCCTCCGCTTCAACCAATTTTGTAAAATAATCTATTGCGGTAATCAAGAATCGCTTGTTCCCTGGAGCTCGTGGTAATGGTCCAATGATATCGAGTCCCCATTGAGCGAACAACCAAGGACTAATGATAGAGTTTAACTCCTTAGCAGGCAGATGAGTTAAAGGGGAAAACTTCTGGCATTGTTCGCTTTTCTTGACATAATTCTCTGCAATAATACCCCTATGTTACGGCTCGGTGGGCCAATGAGCGTCCTCCAAAATGGGCACCACAACTACCTTTATGTATTTCAGCCAAGAGTTCCTCAACTTTATCTGGGTTAACACATTCTAAGTACAGCCCAGAAAGGGATTTTTTGTAGAGCTTTCTATGCGGATCCAAGTAGTATCGCAGGGCTTTATTTCACAGTTTGTGGGCTTCTTTCTTATCCATTAGGAGTCGTTCTGAGGAAAGGAATACAGCGATAAGGTCCATCCAACTTGGTCCTGATTCACTAATGTTAATCTAAACTAGTTCAGAAGAGGTAATGCTCGGCTGAGGGATGAATCCTACTTCAATTGTCCGTTTGATTTCTAAGTTGATGCCAGAGGCTAGGCAAGAAAAGGGTATCCGCATGCATGTTCTAATCCCGGGTTGTTTGGTTTAATTCATGGTGGTCGAATTTCGCAAGCAAGGAATTCACTGTTTTCATGTAGGCTGCCATGCGGTCATTTTTAGCTACATGCTCCCCTTTCAACTAGTTGATGACTAATTTCGAATCATAGAACACAAGCAACCATCACGCACCAAGGTGAAGTGCGTTCCGAAGGCCGGTTAGCAAGGCTTCGTATTTGGCCTCATTATTTGATGCATCAAAGCCCAGTTTGACCACGTACTTGATTATTGCCCCTTCGAGGGTCATGATTACTACACCTACCCCACTGCCACGTTGGTTGGATGATTCGTCATAGTACATCTATCAAATGCCTCAAACATATATTCTCCAGTTGGGTTTAGGTTGCACTTGATCGGACTTGAAGTTGGCAAGGCATCCGTGAATTCAGCTACAAAGTCGGCGAGTACTTGCCCCTTGATAGCAATTCTAGGCAAAAACTGAATATCATGCTGTAGACGTCCCCGAACGTCCCAGGAGGATGAATCCCGTTCTGTTCATTATGGGCTCACTACAGTTCAGGACTCAAATGTCACGGTCCTGTATCTAATCTCGCAGAGTGCATTGCAAGACCGAAGAATCATCAAAGAGTCCAAATCCGGCAAATCGTTTTTGAAAACAGATTTTTTTGAAAAAAGTGCCAAACATGGACTGCTTTGCCAGATACAGAGTCGCCACCTAAATATTTTATTTTGGGGAATTTAGAAAACCCTGACTCGTTTGCCTAAGGCCACGTGTCCGTCATCACCAAAGTTGCCTCGGCTCGAGAACTTGGGTACGATTGGGGAAGGTCACTTCGTGAGCACCCCCGCTCGCCCGATCAAAGATCGGCCTCTACTAATCATGATATCGAGTTTTGAAAACATTATGCATTCTTATTCCAGTTATTAGCCTAGATTTACTACGCAACGCGCACAGCATACAAGTATAGACTGGATTGCCTGAATTGGAACGAAACATTTCATGTTTGTTTTTGAAAGCGGTTTGCTACTCGCAAGTAGGCTTAAAATGCAGATTTTGCCACCCTCGGGTGGGCATAGAAAAGATGGTTTTGCCACTATCTAGTGGTCTTAAAACTCACAGTCAATGCATTATTCCAATTCAGATAATCCAACCTTCACCCACAGGCAGTCAGGCAGTTATATCACATAAGCACGTAGCCTCATGGTAAGCATGCTATCATGGCAGCCACTCACACACATGCAATGATGCTGAAACATAAAACTTACCGAGTACTCCAAGCCAAAACAAAAACCGATTAGAAATCCATGCATGATCCTAATTATACAGAAATGCCTAATGCAACCATTGCAAGATGCTAACTACAATAGGACCTTGGCTATTCTAAGATGCATGTGAAATGCTACAGCTAACAAGTATTCAACTCAAAATTGAATACCAATGCAGTTTAGGTATTGATGCGCCGAGCCCCGATTGCATGCTAAGCACAGATGAATGAATGCAACACATGTGAGCAATAAGTATGCTAATTGAACATGTTCTAATCTAACCATCATAAGCTGATAACATAAAAGGGAGAAGAGCGTGGGGTTGGAAGACTGCCATCACCACACGACGCACACTTTATACAATTTGTGCCCTCGCTCGGGAGGTCGAATAAATAATACAGTCGAATAAATAATTCAGCTCGAGATAATAATTAAATATTACAAAAACCCTAATTTAATTATAACAAAATTAACTAGGAAAGCATATAAACAGGTATGCAAATTCATGGACTGCCTCCAGCTCTGTTCCGAATGATGAAAGATGCATGCATTGCTCGAGTCGCCTTCTTAGGAAATTACATCGCTGATGCCCATTCCCACCTTTGTTTTGCAACTGATTCTTAGAATTGCACAAAGCTCCAGAGAGTGCTGAAACTTCCACCGGGAATCTGGGTAGCTAGTCAAGGCTGCAACCAAGATCCAGGTATTGGGCTGGGAGACACGCTGCCGATCCACCTTTGTGGTGGAAACCAAAAGGTGGCTCGATCCTGCCAGAAACCCCTTGGTCGGGCCGCGGCACCTTTCTTGCCCCGGATCACTGGTTTTTCTGCCACAAAGGCAAGAGATAGGAGAGAAAGCAGGTTTTTCAACATATTGTGCAGACCACCTTCTCCCCGTCCTTTGCAACAAGCTCAAGGGAGTTGTAGACCTCAATCCTCGTGCCCACCAATCACGCATCTCGATGCATGATGGCGAGAAGTCGAATTGCTACGACTCAGATGGAAATGAAGCAGTTAAAACACAACAAGGCTTAGGACGTCCATTCATGGTTACTCCGTGTGAGTGTCGGCGACCGGGAATTGAGACACGTTTCGTTACTTTGAGTACGAAACGTCCCTCGTTTCCCGTGTTTGGGCTAACTCTTATCCCAAACACAATGCAATGAGATGGCATGCACCAATGCAAAACTATCATGCAACCCTAATGTGATGCGACTAAGTGATGCGAACGCGACTAGCATGCACAAATGCTATGAACTACATGAAAAGCACAACGCTCATGAACTAAAGCATACTCAACGCAACTAACAACCTAGCATACACGATGCAAGGAATGACATGGCATGCACAATGCACCTAATAACCTAGCATATGTAATGCAAAGGCCAAACATGCAACAACATGAACTAACTGGCATGCTCAATGCAAGATGGACTTACACCAATATGAGTGGACCTCAGCCACACCCACATCAGTGGCCATATGATGGAAATGAGACAACCGAAACTGATGCAAACATGCACAATGCAAGGGACTGATCCTAAGGCATCAAATGCCACTCTACCAAAGCACGGCAAGGGATGAAAGATGGCATACAAACATGCAATTTCCAGCTCTGAAATAAGATGCTCAATGGTCCCAAATCATGGAAACATGTAACCCAATGCACGAAATAAGCCCCGAAACTCAAAACTAGGCAAATGCATTGAACCACAAGTATGCAAAGCAAGCCTTATTTGACCATGAGGCATGAAAACAGAGCCAAGGCAGTCCTAAACATGCACCAAATCAGTTCTAAGCATGGCCAAAAAAGGCTAACATGAAGGGCTAAAACAACATGCGACATAGGCTAGTAAGCATGGTTTACATGGCATGTATATGAAGCACAAGAGAGGTCACCAAACCAGCCACAAATAGGAACACGGTATGCTAAAATATACCCAAATAACCACTGAAATGTATCCAATGCATGCAAAAATGATGGGCTCCTTTGGAGGGCCATGAGGTGGATTACTCAACACATACAAGATAGACATGTAAAATGGCAAAACCAACTCTGGAAATCAATTATGACAGCCCTAAAACTCACCAAAAGGGCCTTGAAATGGGTCAATGAAACATGCAATGAAAGGTCCCCTTGAAAGGCCTTGAGGAGGATTGCTCCACACATGCATGAGGGACACAAAATTTGGCCAAAAGGGCTCCGGACAAAGCTAAGGCAGACCTCAAAACTCACATAATAGGGCCTGAAACAAGACTTCAAAGTATGTAAGATGGAGCCCCTTTGGAAGGCCAAAAGGGCCAACAAACAAGATAAGGAGAAAGGGGGTCGCCCCCCTCTAATTTTGGCTCTCAAAATAGTATGTTAGCCACTAAAAATCCACTGGATTTCAGTGGCTAGAAGGCCAAACAAAGCATGCAACAAAGGCCTAGATGCAAGGCTCAAAACAAGAGGCAAACAAGCATATAAGGAAGTGAATGACCTCAAACAGAAAAATACCCTTAATCAAACATCAAGAGGGGCTCAAAATAAGACTCTTTTCAGTTTATGACAAATCTCGAAAATGCTCATAAGTAGGGCTAAGATATGAAGCAAAATAAGCCTACAAAGAGGGATAGAGCATACAAGGAGGTATATGACCTCAAACAGAAAAGTGTCCTTAATCAAACTACAAGAGGATCTCAAAATAAGAAAATTTTCAATTTATAACAAAACCCAGAAATGCTTGCAAATAGGGCTAAGTTATGAAGCAAAATAATGCAAAAAAATGGGAAAATAAGGACTTACCCTTGTAGCACAGCAATGCAACAAGTTCTGGACCAAGAAGGTGAGGCTTCAACCTCTGAAAAACAGCTCCAAGATGATTGAATGGATGGTGGAGGTGGTAGGCTATGAGGTGTGGTGTAATAGCCAAGAACAATGGGGTATTTGAGCTTGGATGAGAGAGATATGGAGGTGGGAGTGTATATGCCTTCGCTGGTTTTTCTAACCCTTGCAAATGGAGGGGGAGTGTTGGTTTTATAGAGGAGAAGAGCCAAGACTTCTTGGAGAAGCCTCAAGAGAGGGTCAAAGCTTCTCAAAGAAGCTTAACCAAAGGGTCAAGCTTCTCCTAAAAGCTAAACAAATGGACCAAAGCTTCCTTAAGAAGACAAACAAAGGCTTAAAATCTCGGAGGAAGGATCAAGTGCTTCACAGCTGGCACAGATGTGTTGCACTCAAGAAGGCCAAAAAACAGAAGGTACGCCGACCAGTTCAATTGGTCGGCCGACCACTTACCCTGGTCGGCCGACCAGGGTTCAAAAGGGTCAAACTGAAATGCTGGTCGGCCATACCAGAAAGGTGGCCTCCCAGATGAGTAGAATACAGCTGTATGGTGGGAGACCAGAAAATGTGACCCAAAAGAGAGAAAAACCAGCTTTCTAGCAAGGTTCAAAAGGGTCCGAAAGAAAAGCTGGTCGGCCTACCCATATTGGTGGCCTCCCAGATGAGTACAACATAATGGTGGTATGGGAGACCAGAAATTAAGGTCCAAAAGTGAGAAAAAATAGCTTTCTGTCAAGAAAACCAGCTGGAGGAGAGAGAAAATGGTTTTCAAAAGAATTGCTGGTCTCCCACCATCCTACCACCTTCCAAACAATGAAAATTGGATCCATACAAAAAATGAACCCTAACCGATGCAAAACGAGTGTTCTGGGGCCAAAACACGTGGCCCGGGGCCCCGAAAACAGGCTGTTAGGTACCAGAAGTGGCGTGCAACCACGAAGGTGGTCTCTCGGGCCACAATGTCCCTCAAAAGAAAGGAAACAAGGTGTGTGCCAAAAATCAGAGAAAACGGATGTAGTTAAGCGGTCCTGAATCAAGGCACACGGTCGATGGCTCCAAAAACCGGAAACTAGTCTCCAAAGGAGAAAAATGGCCTACGACCACGAAACATAGCCTACGGCCACTGAGAGATGGTCTACGAGACCTCTCCCTCCCTTTGGGAAGAGAAAACAGAGAAAATAGGACCTGGTTCGCAAATCGAGACAAAGCACAAAAGAGCCCCGAAGTCCGGAGACAAGGCTCTCAGCCGAGACTCCGCAACCTCAGAACGAGCACAATATGCATCATCACCGAGCGCTCAACCGGTGACGTCTGAGTCTTAAGGCCGGTCAAAAATGGGGTGTCTACAGTTGCCCCTCTTTGACAGAACTCGGAAGTTATAGCGATCCCGGGTTTACCCTTGTTGTACAGTGATCCGGACATGTGTCCGTGGATGTCAATTCTCGCCATGTCTCACACGGAGAAGATACGATACCTGCGCGATTCGTCTGGTTGCACCAGCTTCAAATGAACCATACATACAATATCGTGCCTGCAAAAGAGAGAAACTTAACAAGCACAACATAGTTAGCAACATATGTTCAACACTATGTTGAACGCAAACGAACAAGGTGCCGATGAGAAAGCGCATCGTAATGTAAGAAGAAACGTGCGTGACAACGCAAGTTAGGCATGGAGGCATGACAATAACAATGAAACGTGCACAACAATGCAAGTGGTGTGCATGAGAATGCAAGTGACGTGCAGAACAATGCAGGATAAGTGCAAACTCGAATGCATATTTGACACAAACAATGAGCAAAGAAATGCAAGTTTTGATGAGAGCGACTCAATCGCGGCCTACGGTTTACCTCCCGGAAGGGTCACAACATATTCAAAAAGGATACATCTCGCTCTTGACGAGTAACGATGAAACACGCATCGAAAGTTAGAGTTAAAGTTCCTGCGGAGGGATTTCGCGACGAAAAGTGCACTTTCCTTGTACTTTCTCCAGTGCCGGAGGCTCCGATCACTACCAAAACTTGCAGGGAGTTCAAAGAGACCTTGGAGACCCCCTTGGAAACACCACCAACCAGGTTTGGAGGCTATTGGAGGCCACCGACCAGGTTTGGTAAAGGGGGGTGGTCGGCCTACCAGAAAAGGTGGTCGGCCGACCACCTAGCCGAAATCCGGGGCAGTTTGGTACTTTCACACTTGTTTCTTTAAATATACTCGGCCAAAGCTCTTTTGCTCACAACTCTAAGTCCAAAATCAGTCCCTCTCCCTTCCTAGAGCATTTTCCTTCTCAGATCTGCGCTCTATACGCGTTTTCCAACGCCCCACGCAAAGTTGTGTCGCGAAATCTTTCAGTTTTCTTCACTTTGAACCGATTAGATTTTGATTTTGGAGCTCTTTTCCTCATTTTCACCACTTGAGGTAAGTTTGTCTCAATATTTGGAAGATTTTCTCTGGAGTTGACTTTTGTTGACTTTTTTATTTCCCGAGAGTTGACTTTTGTTGACTTTTTCCAATTTTGGCTCATTTTGCTCATTTTTGCTCCTTTTTGCAAATTTTTCGAGATAGCGGGTCATTTCCCTTATGGCGGAGGTCCTCCCGATGCCAGAGGTGAGCCGAACATCATGTCTTTACCCCCGAGGGTTCGGCCATTCGACCCCGAGAGGTATCACCCTCGGGAACATATCCTTCCTCAGGCCGTTTTCTACCACTTTACCGATTTTGATGATCGAGCGCCCGTGGATCTGCTATTGCGGGAGCCGGAGTCCCACCTCTCTTATCAGGCACGGGAGGTATGTACTTCATTTTTACGTTTTTCGCAATGTATTATGCATTTTCTGTGCATTTCATGCTTTCGCTATGTTTGTCTGCTCATTCTAGCATATAGCTTGTTCTGAACACTTAGTCTATCACACAGCATTCCGTTTGTATCTTGAACACACAGCTCAATCACTTGAATTTTTGAACACGCAGCCCACATATTGATTGTGAACACAAAGCACACAGTTGTTGAGAGTTGAACACGCAGCCCAAACTGTTGAATTTCTGAACTCGCAGCCCATTGTTGATTGTGGACACGCAGCACACACTTGTTGAGAGTTAAACACACAGCCCAAACTGTTGAATTTCTGAACTCGCAGCCCATTGTTGATTGTGGACACGCAGCGCACACTTGTTGAGAGTTGAACACACAGCCCAAACTGTTGAATTTCTGAACACGCAGCCCATTTTTGAATGTGAACACGCAGCTCGAACTTTGATATGAACACACAGCCCGCTATTTCTGAAGTCTGAACACGCAGCCCAAACACTTGATGTCGAACACACAGCTCAAACTTTGAGATGAACACACAGCCCACTGATTTTGAAATCTGAACACACAGCTCAAACACTTGATGTTGAACACACAGCTCGAACTTTGAAATCTGAACATACAACCCATTCTTTTAGATGAACACACAGCCCACACTTGTTGAAAGTTGAACACGCAGCCCAAACTCTGAGTTTCTGAACACGCAGCCCATATTTGAGGTGAACACACAGCCCAAACTCTGAGTTTCTGAACACGCAGCCCATATTTGAGGTGAACACACAGCACACACTTGCATTTGCACGCAGCTCACAGCATAGTGTCTGATTTGGTCTGCAAACAACTCATACATTTCATTTGCATGCAGCTTATTCATTTCATTCTGAAACTGAATACATGTGTTCATTATGAATGCAGGTGTCTTCCCGTGTCACACGAGGATATGGCTCTATTGTTGCGAGGGAGTGGTACACAGAGCTCCCGGAGGCCGTTCGTGATTGGGTTGACCAGGCAGGGTTCGGACCCTTTTGCACAGGGATATCTCGCTATCCTGCTAGCAGGACATTGATAGGTGCCCTTGTGGAGAGATGGTGGGACACCACCAACTCCTTCCATTTCTTAGCTACCGGGGACATGACTATGACCCCGTTCGACTTTGCTGTATTGACAGGCCTTGACGTGGGAGGCTGGGCGATCCCTTATGATAAGGATATGGGCGAGTGGGAGGCCGCCTGGATCTATCTATTGGGAGCTCGCCCGCTGGTTGATAGAGCATCGGGCAGGGTTCGGTACACTTGATTTTCCACACATTTTAGGGGGACCGAGCCCAAGACTCCCGAGGAGATAGCGCAGTACAATCGAGGGTTCTTGATGTTCCTCCTCGGGACCACCCTGTTCTCCGATAGGGGAAACACCGTCGGACTCTATCTTCTGAGTGCTCTGGTAGACCTACCACAAGTCAGTCGGTATGACTGGGGTGGCGCCGGCCTGGCTACCCTCTACTGCTATATAAGCGCGACCTCCCGCGGGCGGGGGAACATAGTCGGTGGCTATTGGAGAGCCTGGGGGTACTTTCTGCCCTCTTTATTTACATTTCTGCTTTTCATTTTTTGTACCTTGCACACACGGCACACTTTATGTTCTATACTTTGCATTCTGCTCTTAGCATTCTACATTCTCTGTACATTCATTCACATTCTGCACTCAGTATCCTGTATTCTGATGGCTATTGCCTTGTTTTCCACAACTCTGGGTTTTCGCGTACTTTTCGACGCTGGCCCCGGAGCTCGAGGTGGCGGTGCCTTTCACGATCCCTTACTCACTTGTATTCGAGGGCCAGTACCGGCCGAGGGCCAAAGAGACTTTGCCCTACCTGCGGCAGTATTTTGACACAGTGCGGCCGACAGAGGTAATTCAGAACTCTCAGTTCTTCATGTTTTCATCTCTAATTCCTTTTGCACATTTATGATTTCTAATCGGCTCATGCATTGGTTATTTGCAGATCACATGGCAAACCTGGGCGCCCGATTTCAGCTTGCTGGGGGGTGGGCCGCTTCCTGGTACAGGATCTTATTTGAGGGACCCGTTGGTAGGGCCTGGTTTCTGGGGGATCGTTTCATGCGTCAGACTATGGGCTACCCCGAGTAGACGTCAGACTATGGGCTACCCCGAGTAGAGTGTCCCTGCAGCACCTCTGGTCAACATGCGGTCCACTGAGGGGCTCACTCCCCAGGATGTTAAGTCGGCCATGCTGGGCACTGATGTACTTTTGCATTTGGAGGAGGGAGAGTACGCGACCTACCGTCATACATACTTGATGCCTCCATTGACAGGTGTCCGTACCCCCACGAGGAGGTCTGCTGGCATGCCATCATCGAGTCGAGCTCAGGCTGCAGATATCCCTTCTGCCAGCAGGGCCGGTACATCTAGGGGTGGGGCTGGGCTGGTTCCCCCGATTCCCCCGACGTATTATCAGGCCGGATGGCCAGCTATCTCGACTGAGCTGACAGGATGGCGATACGGGACTTCATACCCGATTCCGATAGAGCCCCCTATGCCCGATCACCGATACGTAAGCGATCCTGACTCACCACCGGTATGTTCCACTACTTTTCGTTTACCACCCAGGTACTCATTTGTTTACTCATTGATGACTTGAGCTTGTATCTGCAGCCTACCAGGGAGTATACGGAGGGGTTACTCGGGTTAGTAGCCTCACTCGAGGGCACGGTCCTGCGGAGAGAGACGCAGTTGTCCATCGTCGGTGTCCCGGTACTCTTTAGTTTTCTTGCATTTATCATACTTCTGACGACATGCTGAACTTGAACATTTCACTGCATTGATTGACTGTATGTATAGAGCACATCTGACACACACCACATTCATGTACTGTATCTGCATACACCCACCCCTTGTAGTTTTCTTGCATCTACATCTGATATACATACTTTGGCTGATGTATTCAAATTGCGCTCTTTCTTTTCAGATGCCTCCACAGAGATTAGTAGATGGCTCTTTCGCCACTTGTTCCTTGGGATTTCCTTGCGGGCGAACATGCAGCCCAATCGTAGATACCTCAGTACTGAAGAATACAAAAACTCAACGGTCCTCCCGGCTCTAGAGACGGTGTGACAACACGGCGGTATTCGTAAGTATTCTCTTATAGATCTGTTACAAAAGCTTGGGCATCAGGCAGTCCCATTTAGAATTTTCTTCCTTTCTTCAGGAGGCCAAAAAGTGGTTCAGCCAAAGTCCAAGGTTAATTTTTGAGATAATACCGTCTTATGAATTACTTACCGAGCACTTTTTCCAATCTGCCCTTCTATATATCAGTCCCTGTGGTGACATTTCTAGGATAGCCTTGATTTATGGAAGGGTCGAACTTCGATACCTCCTCTGTGTCAAATCAGAAACCCCAACATTTTCCTAGCTGACGAACACTAAACGATGAACAACATTTATGAGGATTACAGACTGCCAACCAGAAATTCTCTGATCCTTTCTGTAAAGAACTTTTGCAAGGCGATGGTAGTGGCCCTCGTCTTTGCTTTGGACTTGACAATCATGTCAGTCCACATACACCTGCAACCTCTTTTGGTGGATCATGTCCTGCAATATTGGTCGCAAGCCCGACCGTTGATATGTAGAGCTGCCAGCGTTTCTTTCAGCCGCAACATGGCATTAACCCTGTAGCGAATAGGTCCCCCACAGGGTGGATGAATCAGTCTTTCTCAGCTTTCAGTGCCTATTTACTTTTATCTGCGTGTAGCCTGAAAAGCCATCACATGAACGACCCAAGCAAAGCACTGCCCCGCTGGTGAAGTGCACTAACTCATCGAATATGCGCGCAGAGGAAAGTCATCCTTCGGACTAACTCCTAATTAAGTCCTGAAATCCACGCATACCCGGATCCTACCATCCTTCTTCGGCACATCCGGGAACGATGTTCCGCTCCAAAACTCCAAGTTGGTATCTCGGTACTCTTAGCAGGAAAACGCTGTCGTCAAATTTCTTGGTGGACCTTCTTTAATCTTGAGAGCCCAATCCCAGCGCGATCCTTCTGAAGTTTTTGTTTAACGGTCCGGGCCTCGGGTGTCAACGAGGGGATTTCGATGTTGTACAATCTTCAGGATCGGTTCCAGCTATAGACTCTTCGGTAGGACCCACGCGAAAACATCTTTAAAAATTTTTAATAAAGCGATCTAAGCGTCTCGCCGTTCCTCCAAAAGACCAAACGTGGACTACCGATCGGTACATGCCGCGGGTCCTCCTCGAGTTATCTAATGTTATCACGAGTAGTGATTTCATCCATTAAGGGATTATGACAAAATCTTCCTGCATCTTGTTCATATTAAGGCGTTGCAAAACCAGAGGAATTTCTTCCTCGTCCGTTCTTCATCAAAATTTGAAAGTCTTCTGAGTTAATGCAATAAATCTAGGGCACATAAAAGTACTCAGAACCACAGCCCGCCATCATTCTCATTAAGCACAATCCAAACTCGTACCGATCTCTCGGTTATCAAACAGACTCACAAAGAGAAAGAAAAGACATACCTTGGACAGGACTGTGGTATCACGGAGTTATCACTTCCCTGGAATACCGCGACATCGAGACTCAGTCTGAGCTGGAACCTAAGATCTGACATCAACAGACTCCGGTGAGTATATAGATTCTCGGGCTTCACACCTGACGCCGGTGCTTACTTGACAAAATCCCTCTTCATACTGCTTCAATAATTTGAGAGAGGGTGCTGATAGATGCATCCAAAATGTTTTGCTTGGTAGACCGCAACCAATTTCATTCCACGCATCACGCATATCGAGAAGTTATCCCCCAAGCACTTTCTGTCAATCGGAGGGATCTGAAAGCTAGACAC
>NW_021025732.1:599072-642643 GCF_004153795.1 Camellia sinensis | reverse complement strand
ATGCCAGCGCTACCCCCATTTCACTTTCGGCGTCCTCAAACTCCACTTTCTTGCTCTGCTCAGCCTTAGCTAATGGGTCTGTCTGCTCTTCGGCAACGTCATCCCCAGTAACTGCAGGTCAAAGAAGATCTCAAACCCGGGCACGCGCTTTTTCTCCACGTTCAACCATGGTTCCGGGAAGCCGCAAAATGAAAAGTCCTCCCCCTCCCAGACGAAGCGTCCGTTTAGGGTACCCTGGATAGGTCGGTGCATTAACTCATATGGCTTCCCTGCCTTTTTTGCTCTGGCTCTCCCAGCCATCTCCTTACCTTTCCTTATCCAATCCTCTTTGGTGGGCAAATAACCCAAACCAAAGGTATTTGGGTTGTGTGGCACTTCGGCTAACGCTGCAACGCCCTTCCGGCCGCTCTTTCCCAATCCCATCCCGGGGATGTGTTGAAGCTTGTTCATGAGATATACTGATTGAGCACTGACAAACACCCCCTCATTAACAGCCAAAATGTTCTGCACGACCCGAGCCTCAGCCAGAGTGAAACCAGATAAGAACACATCCTCCGTACCGTGCTTAATTTCCAGGACTGGTGTAGACACCTCTGGTGGTGGATGGATCGATGAATTCCCAAAAACAATGGCTACTCCCTTCCCATGGGGGTATTTCACCATCTGATGCAAGGTGGATGAAACTGCCTTCACCTGGTGCAAC
This sequence comes from Camellia sinensis, assembly GCF_004153795.1. Taxonomy (NCBI): domain Eukaryota; kingdom Viridiplantae; phylum Streptophyta; class Magnoliopsida; order Ericales; family Theaceae; genus Camellia; species Camellia sinensis. The sequence goes on along the minus strand of NW_021025732.1, from coordinate 641,940 downwards.
CACGGCCGCCCCAAAAGTAGATTGAAGGTCGCTGGAACTTCTAAGACGTGAAAGTCTACCTCATGCTGTCCCGGCCCAACTTTGGCCTGAATTTTCATTGTCCCCATTACTTCTCTACTCGTGTTATCATATGGCCGAATCACCTAGGCTGTCTGCACAAAGTCCGCGATCTTTAACCGATTGCATATGCAGTTCTTGTCGGGCACACATTGATAGCGGACCCTGTGTCGGCAAGTACCACGGGTATCCATTTGTTTCTACACTCCACGGAGATGTAGAGTGGCTTGTTATGACTCGCACCCTCAGGTGGCAGCTCCTTGTCGGAGAAGGTTAACATCGGGGTAACTCCTCTCGAAAAAACTAAGCCCACCAGCTGTTTGGGCGTGGTGTCTATAGAGAGCTTGGCCTTGTCCATGGCTGATAAGACAGCTTGTCTATGCACTCGTGATGCCATAAGCAGTCCCCAGATGGAGATGTCTGCCTGTATCTTTTTTAACTGCTTCGGTACAGCCTCTTCTTCGATTTGCTTCTCTTTTTGCTTCTTTGGCTCCTTATCTTTCCTAGATGCCTCTGGCTGATCTAGATATAGAGGCTTGAAATACTGTCCATTCCTAGTCATATGGTCGACTTCGTCGATGTACCAAGTATCATCTGGTTGGTTGCTTCCCCAATCTTCATCTGTGTGGGCAAGACATAGATCATCGTCCTCCCACCACATTCCATCGGCAGCCAACAGACACCTGTCCGACTCCGGTACAATTATGCCCGCAATACTTTCCATCCACATGCTCGCAGCATTCTCTGTACCCATGCACACGGCACTTTCAGTCCCTACAAGGGCTTTAGCTTTCCTGATTCTCTCGGAATCCCCAAATCTTTCTTGTTCCAACTACATCAGTACAGCTGGCTGTTCAATAATTCCTACATTCAAAATGCCTAGATCCTGAGCGAAATTCTTAGCACTGGCGCTCTCCGGCGATGCATTCTGATTTTCGGCCCTTCCGGCCACAATTAATGTTCTTGCCCCTGCCGAGCCCTGTCCCAACTAAGTCTCGTCGACAACATCTGGTAGGTCATCAAGCCACCCGGTGACCTCTGCTGACTCCTCAAAATCTGACCAGTTGACTACCATGCCCTCTGGATCTTGTTCATTGAAAAATTGGAGGTTAGCAAAATCCTTCTCCACAGCTACCAAGTCATTTATCCTCTGACGAAATTCATCCCCCTGTATCACACAAAGCTCTGCACCTGCCGGCAATTCCACATTTGGCCCAACCTGGCCTACTGATAGAATGTAGTCACTCGGACTGTATACCTTCTCAGCAAAACTCCTAGATTCCTCAGATTCTGACTCAACAATCCCATTCTCCCCTGAAATCTCCCATGTTCTGTCTTCGGCAGTCACCACCATTGGTTCGGGTTGGATTCTAGAGATGTTCAACATGCACAAGTCAGTGCAGTCAGGAAGGAGCACCTCCGGCTTGGGTAAGTGGGACAGGGTAATATATATGCTAGGATCGTAAGACACGACCCCAGTCTGGATAAAGTTGATATGTTTCGGAGGTGGAGCTTGGTTATGCGGTGGGAGAGGGTTTGCTGTGACATTGGATTTTTCGGGAGGCACAATCACCTGCTTGTCAACGAGATCCTGAATCTCGTGACGCAATCTAAAACATTGGTCAGTGTCGTGACCATGTTGTTGGTGATATGCGCAGTATTTTGCTGGGTTATGAGAGGGAGGGAGTGGATTTGGCAACGGCCTCGGCTCCAGGGGCTTTAAGTGCCCGTGGCACTTCGGCCAACGCTGCAACGCCCTTCTAGCTTCTCTTTCCCAATCCTATCCCGGGGATGTGTTGAAGCTTGTTCATGAGGTATACTGATTGAGCACTGACATACACCCCCTCATTAATAGCCAACAAAGAGTCCAAATCCGGCAAATGGGGTTTGAAGTGGATGCACCAACAAAGGGGGTGGCTGCTGTTGGTGTGGTGGTGGCGACCATGCCCACGTCTGAAGTCCTAGCAGCTGCATCACCGCTGGTGGTCGCATTCGAACTGCGGGTGAACGCCCTCCTGGGCTGCTCCTTCTCCTGGTCAATGAGGCCCTGCTTCATGGCATCCTCGATCTGTACTCCCATCTCATGCAAATCCGAAAAGGTAGGGAAGGGGGGCACGATCATTTTTTGCATTAGCTTAGGCTGGAGATTGCGCACAATCATCCGGATTTGGTCCTTATCAGTAGGCCTTAGGGTCATCATTGAAGCCTTCACCCTCCATCTGGCTACGAACTCCGAAAAACTCTCCTTAGACTCCTGCCTTGTTGTCTCAAGATCACGGGTTGTAATCTCGATTTGCGTATTATAGGAGTACTGTGCAATGAAAGCCTCGGCCATCTCATCCCAGTTTCGCTTAACATCGTCTTCTAATTTTGCGTACCAGATAGCGGCCACACCCGACAGGGTTCGGCCAAATAATCAAAGCTTCTGCGGTTTGGTGAGGCCCATCGGCCGTAGTATATCTGAGAACAACCGGAGGTGCACTATGGGATCCCCAGATCCGTCAAAGCGATCGATTTGTGGCATTTTGAACCTATCTGGCAGCATCACAGCCACGTTAGTATACCCGTCCTCAATGTCCGGGATAGACTTCACCCCTTGGGATTTCTTGAACAACTTTTCAAGCTTGCTCAGTTTCAACGCGGTAGGGCCAACCTCGAACTCAAAGGGAGAGTCTGGTTGATTGATAGGCGTAGGTGCCTAGGATAATTGAGGTAGAATCGGGGGCGGAGCCAACCGTGTCGGAATGTCCGTCTCTCCCTGGACATTTGGCACCTCCCCTGCTGGCGGAATTCCTAGTGGGGGAGGAGCTTGGTGCGAAGCAGATGCCCCAGTTTGTTGTTGCAACCTGGCAATTAACTCTGCCTGCTGGGCTATGATCTCAGCCTGTTGTTTGGCAAATTCATCTTGACGAACAGCGTCCTGCTGCATGGCTCTCATGGTGTCCTGCATCTGACGCATCATTTCCTCAACTCCTGTTGTTCCTGCCATACTGCCTTGATCTATCTGAACTACCGGTAGGTCTAACTCTGGAGTAACCTCGGGAAGCTCAACCTGACTGTTCAAAGTCCACTGATCTACCAATCTTTGCTCGGATACACTGTGTTTCCTCGACCTCCGTCTGATAACTGGGGGTAGAGAGTGGAACACTGGTTGTCCGTCGACCAGATCCTCAGATCGATTGAGTCGGCGACCTCTTGTCCAGAGTGCTTAGGGAATATCTGCTTGGTCTGAACCAATTGTGCTAAATTACCTAGCAAAAAGATAAATAAAGCAATAATAAGGAAATAAATAACCAGACAAATGGACAGCATAACGGTTTAAATAAATACACGACACACAGTTGGACATCACAACACACAGTCGATAAGCTGAAGATACTGTTCTCAAACACTAATCATTATCCTCAAATCACTGCCCCTAAAACTGAATCTGATACCCGCAGATAACTGATTCCCAAAATACTAAACCGGTGCCCGCAGACCTGATACCCTAAACTTGCAAACTGATACATGCATTCCTGTAGAGACGCACTCTAAAAGCACATAGCAAGCAAGTGAGAGCCAAAACACCCCTATGTTGGGGTAGGGTTTCCCTGTCCTATTTTGTCAGGAGCTAGGGTTTCACTATGCACACAGCGGTTTCAAACAACCTATAATCAGGTAAGCAACCTTTCCTAGTTTGGAATGGTCACTATGGATTCCGAATATGCACTAGGTCGAATGGTCAAAAAGGGTGCCCCGGTAAAACTGGGGTTTGTGTTCCCGTCGTGGTAGAGCCCGCAACCGGTCAGTCTTATGGCACGCTTCTCGAAGAGAGCCTCCGGTAAACCGTTTAGGAATAGCATACGGCAAACACGGTGTCCTAGACACACCAATGCAAAGAAACACATAAGTGTAATCAAAACAAGATATCATGAGTTCGAGTCAAGTTCTCTAACTCCCCAACAGAGTCACCAGAAATGGTAGACGTTCCCGAACTTCCCGGGAGGATGAATCCCGTTCTGTTAATTATGGGCTCACTACAGTTCAGGACTCAAATGTCACGGTCCTGTATCTAATCTCGCAGAGTGCAATGCAAGACCGAAGAATCATCAAAGAGTCCAAATTCGGTAAATCATTTTTGAAAACAGATTTTTTTTAAAGAAGTGCCAAACATGGACTGCTTTACCAGATACAGAGTCGCCACCTAAATATTTTATTTTAAAAAATTTAGGAAACCCTGACTCGTGCCAAAGGCCACGTGTCTGTCATCACCACTACAAGTGTATATGGCATGCAAGGGATGATAAAACCAAGTAAAAATAGTGGTATTCCATGTCAAAATAACCCCAAATACATGCTAAGATATGGCCAACATAAGCTTAACAAACATGCTCAAACATGAGGCAAATGAAGCAAGCACAACATTATGCATTCTTATTCCAGTTATTAGCCTAGATTTACTACGCAACGCGCACAGCATAAAAGTATAGACTGGATCGCCTGAATTGGAACGAAACATTTCATGTTTGTTTTTTAAAGCAGTTTGCTACTCGCAAGTAGGCTTAAAATGCAGATTTTGCCATCCTTGGGTGGGCTTAGAAAAGATAGTTTTGCCACTATCTAGTGGTCTTAAAACTCATAGTCAATGCATTATTCCAATTCAGATAACCCAACCTTTACCCACAGGCATTCAGGCAATTATATCATATAAGCACGTAGCCTCATGGTAAGCATGCTATCATGGCAGCCACTCACACACATGCAAGGATGCTGAAACATAAAACTTACCGAGTACTCCAAGCCAAAACAAAAGCTTTGTTAGAAATCCATGCATGATCCTAGCTATACAGAAATGCCTAATGCAACACATGCAAGAATGCAACTACAATAGGCTTGGCTATTCTAAAGATGGCATGTGAAATGCTACAGCTAACAAGTATTCAACTCAGAATTGAAATGCAATGCAGTTAGTATGATGCGCCGAGCCCGGTGCATGCAAGACAGATGAATGAATGCAAACATGCGAGCACAAGTATGCTAATTGAAATATGCTCTAATCTAACCATCATAAGCTGATAAATAAAAGGGAGAAAGACGTGGGGTTGGAAGACATGCATCATACACACGCACACTTATTATAGTTGTGCCCTCGCTCGGAAGGTCCGAATAAATAATACAGTCCGAATAAATAATTACAGTCCGAATAAATAATTAAATATTACAAAACCCTAATTAATTAACAAATTAACTAGGAAAGCAATAAACTGGTATGCAAATTCATGGACTGCCTCAGCTCTGTTCCGAATGATGAAAGATACATGCATGCTCGAGTCGCCTCGTCAGGAAATTCCATCACGATGCCTCATCTTGCCTTTGTTTGCAACTGATTTTAGAAACTTGCACAAAGCTCCAGAAGGCTGAAACTCCACCTTGGGAAGGCTGCCGACCAAGTATTGGCTTGGGAGACACCTGCTGACCACCCTTTGTGGTGGAAACCAAAAAAGGTGGTCGGCCTGCCAGAAAACCTGGTCAGCCGACTACTTTCTGCCCCTGGATCCTAGTTTTTCTGCAACAAAGGCAAGAGGGAGAGAAAGCAAGGTATTTTCAACATATGTGTGCAAGACCACTCTCCCCGTCCTTACACAAGCTCAAGAGAGTGTAGACCTCGATCCTCGTGCCACCAATCACGCATCTCGATGCATGATGGCCGAGAAGTCGAATTGCACGACTCAATGGAATGAATGCAAGTATAAACACAACAAGGCTTAGACTCCATCATGGTTAATCCGGAGTGTCGGCGACCGGGAATTGAGACACGTTTCGTCACTTTGAGTACGAAACGTCCCTCGTTTCTCGTGTTTGGGCTAACTCTTATCCCAAACACAATGCAATAAGATGGCATGCACCAATGCAAAACTATCATGCAACCCTAATACGATGCGACTAAGTGATGCGAACGCGACTAGCATGCACAAATGCTATGAACTACATGACATGCACAATGCTCATGAACTAAGGCATACTCAATGCAACTAACAACCTACCATACACGATGCGAGGAATGACATGGCATGCACAATGCACTTAACAACCTAGCATACGCAATGCAAAGGCCAAACATGCAACAACATGAACTAATTGGCATGCTCAATGCAAGATGGACTTACACCAATATGAGTGGGCCTCAGCCACCCCCACATCAGTGGCCATATGATGGAAATGAGACAACCGAAACACATGCAAACATGCACGATGCAAGGGACCGATCCTAAGGCATCAAATGCCACTCTACCAAAGCATGGCAAGGGATGAAAGATGGCATACAAACATGCAATTTTTAGCTCTGAAATAAGATGCTCAATGGTCCCAAATCATGGAAGCATGTCACCCAATGCACGAAATAAGCCCCGAAACTCAAAACTAGGCAAATGCATTGAACCACAAGTATGCAAAGCAAGCATTATTTGACCATGAGGCATGAAAACAGAGCCAAGGCAGTCCTAAACATGCACCAAATCAGTTTTAAGCATGGCCAAAAAAGGCTAACATGAAAGGCTAAAACAACATGCGTCATAGGCTAATAAGAATGGTTTACATTGTATGTATATGAAATACAAGAGAGGTCACAAACCAGCCACAAATAGGAACATGGTATGCTAAAATATGCCCAAATAACCACTGAAATGTATCCAATGCTTGCAAAAATGATGGGCTCCTTTGGAGGGCCATGAGATGGATTACTCAACACATACAAGATAGACATGTAAAATGGCAAAACCAACTCTAGAAATCAGTTATGACAACCCTAAAACTCACCAAAAGGGCACTGAAATGGGTCAATGAAACATGCAATGAAAGGTCCCATTGAAAGACCTTGAGGAGGATTGCACAACACATGCATGAGGGACACAAAATATGGCCAAAAGGGCTCTGGACAGAGCTAAGGCAGACCTCAAAACTCACATAATAGGGCCTGAAACAAGACTTCAAAGCATGTAAGATGGAGCCCCTTTGGAAGGCCAAAAGGGCCAACAAACAAGACAAGGAGAAAGGGGGTCGCCCCCCTCTAATTTTGGCTCTCAAAACAGTATGTTAGCCACTGAAAATCCACTGGATTTCAGTGGCTAGAAAGCCAAACAAAGCATGCAACAAAGGCCTAGATGCAAGTCTCAAAACAAGAGGCAAACAAGCATACAAGGAAGTAAATGACCTCAAATAGAAAAATACCCTTAATAAAACATCAAGAGGGGCTCAAAATAAGACTCTTTTCAGTTTATGACAAATCTCGAAAATGCTCATAAGTAGGGCTAAGATATGAAGCAAAATAAGCCTACAAAGAGGGATAGAGCATACAAGGAGGTATATGACCTCAAACAGAAAAGTGTCCTTAATCAAACTTCAAGAGGAGCTCAAAATAAGTCACTTTTCAGTTTATAACAAAATCCAGAAATGCTTGCAAATAGGGCTAAGTTATGAAGCAAAATAATACAAAAAAATGGGGGAAATGAGGACTTACCCTTGTAGCACAGCAATGCAGCAAGTTCTGGACCAAGAAGGTGAGTCTTCAACCTCTGAAAAATAGCTCCAAGATGATTGAATGGATGGTGGAGGTGGTAGGCTATGAGGTGTGGTGTAATGGCCAAGAACAACGGGGTATTTGAGCTTGGATGAGAGAGATATGGGGGTTGGAGTGTATATGCCTTGGATGGTTTTTCTAACCCTTGCAAATGGAGGGGGAGTGTTGGTTTTATAGAGGAGAAGAGCCAAGACTTCTTGGAGAAGCCTCAAGAGAAGGTCAAAGCTTCTCAAAGAAGCTTAACCAAAAGGGTCAAGCTGCTTGAGAAAGCTAGACCAAAGGGGTCAAGCTTCCTCAAGAAGCTTGACAAAAGGGTCAAGCTTCTCCTAGAAGCTAAGCAAATGGACCAAAGCTTCCTTAAGAAGACAAACAAAGGCTCAAAATCTCGGAGGAAGGGTCAAGTGCTTCACAGCTGGCACAGCTGTGTTGCACTCAGGAAGGCCAAAAAGCGGAAGGTAGGCCGACCAGTTCAAGTGGTCGGCCGACCATTTACCCTGGTCGGCCGACCAGGGTTCAAAAGGGTCAAGCTGAAATGCTGGTCGGCCATACCAGAAAGGTGGCCTCCCAGATGAGTAGAATACAGCTATATGGTAGGAGACCAAAAAATGTGACCTAGGAGAGAGAAAAACCAGCTTTCTAGCAAGGTTCAAAAGGGTCAAGAAGAAAAGTTGGTCGGCCTACCCATATTGGTGGCCTCCCAGATGAGTACAACACAATGGTGGTATGGGAGACCAGAAATTAAGGTCTAAAAGTGAGAAAAATCAACTTTTTGTTAAGAAAATCGGCTGGAGGAGAGAGAAAATGGTTTTCAAAAGAATTACTAGTCTCCCACCATCCTACCACCTTCCAAACAATGAAAATAGGGTCCATACCAAAAATGAACCCTAACTGATGCAAAACGAGGGTTCGGGGTCCAAAACACGCGGCCTGGGGCCCCAAAAACAGGCTGTTAGGTACCGAAAGTGGTGTGGGACCACGAAGGTGGGCTCTCGGGCCACAGTGTCCCTCAAAAGAGAGGAAACAAGGTGTGTGCCAAAAACCGGAGCAAATGGATGTAGTTAAGCGGTCCCGAATCGAGGCATACGGCCGACAGCTCCGAAAATCGAAAACTAGTCTCCAAACGGGAAAAATGGCCTACAACCACGAAACGTAGCCTACGGCCACTGAGAGATGGTCTACAAGACCTCTCCCTCCCTTCAAGAAGAGAAAATAGAGAAAACAGGACTTAGTTCGCAAACCAAGGCAAAGCACAAAAGAGCCCCGAAGCCCGGAGGCAAAGCTCTCAGTCGAGACTCCGCAACCTCAGAACGAGCACAATATGCATCATCACCGAGTGCTCAATTGGTGACGTCTGAGTCTTAAGGCCAGTCAAAAATGGGATGTCTACACATACTGGCCGAGTTCCAAAGTCCATTTCAAAACGCGCCCTGATGTTTTCACACTACGGAGCGCTGACCAGAGAGGATAGTCCGTTAGTACCCCTATAGTGTGCCCCTAAAAATAATGCATCAGTTTTCTGGCAGCCATGACAACGGCAAGGATGAGCTTTTCCAATGGTAGATAATGTGTTTCAACGTCGGCCATTTTTTTGTTTACATAGTAAATTGGTCGCTGCTCCCCGAGTTCTTCCCTTAAAAGTACAACGCTGACCGCCAAGTCAGATACAAAATGAGTAGATTTCCTGCCAAGGGGGTTGCCAAGAGTGACTGATCGGAGATAATTTTTCAAGCCATCCAAAGCGGCCTGGCACTCGGGGGTCTATTCAAAAGCTTTTCCTTGCGGAAGTGTGTGAAAGAATTGTCGGCAACGATCTGTGGAATGGCTGATAAACCTGTTAAGCGTGGCGGCCATTCCCATCAACTTCTGAACCTCTTTGACCGACCGAGGAGGACCAAGTTCTAGAATTGCTGTGATCTGCCTCAAGTTGGCCTCTATTCCGTTGTGGTTTACAATGTAGCCGATGAATTTGCGGGATCTAATGCCGAATGCACACTTTGAGGCGTTCAATTTCATTTTGTGCTTTCAAAGAATGCCGAATGTATCTACCAAATCGGCTAGATGGGAGTTCTTTTCCTTGGATTTGACCACCATGTCGTCGATGTATACTTCCATGGTGCGGCTGAGTTGTTCCTTGAACATGGCAGTAACTAGCCTCTAGTAAGTTGCCCCCGCATTCTTCAACCCGAAAGGCATGACCTTGTGGCAATAGGTTCCTCTTGGGGTGAGGAATGCGGTCTTTTCCTGATCCTCCAGATGTATGGCAATTTGGTGATAGTCTTTGTAGGCGTCCAAGAAACTCATATGTTAATGATGTGCCGTTGCATCTACGAGTTAGTCTATTATGGGGAGGGGAAAACAATCCTTGGGACAAGTTTTGTTCAAATCCGTGAAATCCACACAAACACGCCAAGATCCATTCTTCTTCTTTACAACCACGGTATTGGACAACCATGTGGGATAGGTTACTTCACAAATTGCCCCAGCATCAAGCAATCAGTCAACTTCTTCAATAATGGCCGAAGCATGCTCCGCGAATGACCGCCGACTTTTCTGAAAGATTTGCTTATATTTCAGATCAACATTTAAACGGTGCTAGGCCATAGATGGATCCACCCTTGGCATCTCGTATGGTGTTCACGCAAACACATCAAGGTTGCCAAGTAAGAAGAATAAAAGTTCATGTTTGTCAACTTCATTCAAGGAAGTGCCGATCATGAAGAACTTGTCATGACTCCTATTAATTTTGATCTGATCCAGATCTTCAGTTGCCTTTTCGCTGGGGATTTTCCCAATGTCCTCGAGGCTCTCCCAATCCAATACTTCAATTGAATTTACTTCTATTTCCTTTGGTCTCTTTGTAGCAGCAACAAAGTAGCATACTTGTGCCATTTTTTGAGAACCCTGAATTTGTTCAATGGCATACTCAGCCGGAAAATGAAGTAATTGATGGCAGGTGCTTGGCACAACTTGCATGGTATGCAACCAAGTTCTTCCCGTGATGAGATTGTATGGTGACGGAAGTTTGACGACCAGAAATTCTACATCTACTGATCTGGTGCCAGCCCGAACTAGTAGTGTGATCTTTCCCAAAGGATACTCGGGGTTAGCATTGAAGGCGAATAATGGGTAATCAGCAGGCAACAAATCTGAGTTAGTGAAGCCGAGTTTAACAAACGTCTTGTAATACATTATTTCCGAAGTGCTTCCCTAATCGATGAGAACATGTTCAATGGTGAATCTGTTCATGCGTAGCTCGATGATAAGGGAATTGGCGTAGGGGAGAGTTACTCCAACTAAGTCGGTGTTGTCAAAACTAATCCTCCTAGTTTCATGGGGTCGTTTTGCTAGTGTGATTGGCTTATGCAAGCTAGGTTGCAACTGAATTGTATGTACCTCAGCTGTCAATGGCAAGCTGTATATCATGTGAATTACACCAAGTGGAGGTGAATCCGGCCGTACGACTACCATGTTTGATGGATTATTCTTTCGGATGTATTGCGCCAGCCGGCCGTCTTGTACCAGCTCCTCCAAGTGGTCCTTCAGTGCATAACAACTGCCAGTGTCATGACTATGGTCCTTGTGGTATTCACACCGCTTATCCTTTCTCCTTGTATCGAGAGGTCTGTGGACTCGACTTTCTTCGCCCCCCCCCCCTTTCGGAGAAAGCGTGAATTGGTCGTCCTACAGTTTGGACTCCCGTCACGGTTCTGAATCTAATCTCACAAAGTGCAATGTGAGACTGATAAACACCAAAGAGTCCAAATTTGGCAATTGGTTTTGGAAAATCAATTTTGAAAGAAAAAGTGCCAAACATGGACTGCTTTGCCAGATTACAGAGTCGCCACCTAAATATTTTATTTTTGGGAAATTTAGAAAACCCTGACTCGTGCCAAAGGCCACGTGTCCGTCATCACCAATGTTGCCTCAGCTCGGAAACTTGGGTACGAGAGGGGAAGGTCCTAAAATGAGCACCCCCGCTCGCCCGATCAAAGGATCGGCCTCTACTAAGCCTGATATGTTGTTTTATAAACACATGTGTTCTTATTCCGGTTATTAACTAACTTACTATGTGATGCTCACTGCATACAAGTATAGACTAAAATTGCAAGAATTGGAACAAAACAACTCATGTTTATTTTTTAAAATAGTTTGAAAGTGCCACCCTCAAGTGGGCTAAAGCACGGATTTGCCATCTCACAAGATGGGCTTTAAAACATGATTTTGCCACTTCGCAAAGTGGGCTTTAAAACTCACAATCGATGAATTGTCCCAATTCAAGCAACGAAGCCTTTATCCCCAAGCATTCATGCAGTTAATCAAATAAGCACATAGCCTCATGGCAAGCATGCTAAACATAGCAACACTCACACTCATGCAAGTATGCTAAAGCGTAAAACTTACAGTGTACTCCGAGCCAAAACAAAAGCTAGTTAGAAATCATGCATGATCCTAACTATGTTAGATGCCTAATGCAACACATACAATATGAATTAATAGGCTCGGCTACTAATATGGCATTTGCAACACTTTGATAACATGCTTTTAAACACGTATTCAAATAAGTATATTGAAATTGCGATGTAGTTTGAATGATGCGAAGAGCCCAATGCATGCAATACAAATGAATGATGCAAACATGCAAGCATAAGGTATGCTAATCAAAATATGCCCTAATCTAACCATCGAAAGCGGTTAAATAAAAGGAAGAAAAACATGGGGTTTGAAGACATGCACACACGCACGCACACTTATTACAATATTACGCCCTCGCAAAGGAGGGTCTGAATGAGCTAAGCTAATTAATCTAACTAATCTAATTAAACTAATTAGACTAATTATTACACAACAAAATAAAGAAATAGATAAACTAAGCTACTTAATTATTACAACACTTTAACTAATTAACGAATTAATTAAATTACAAAACAAATGTACATTAATTAAACATGTAAAATGCTAACTCCACTGCCTCAGCTTTGCTTGGAGAAGTTGAACATGCATGCCTCGGTTTCCGTTCTGAAAACCCTTCCAATTTGCTCTTTAGAGGTTCTGTTTGCAGGGTGTCTCCAAGAACTTTTTGCTGAACCTTACCAAATAACTGCTGGAGAGTACACCAGTGGCCTGCCGGCCATGTATGGTGGCTATCGGCCACCTGCTAGCCAAGAGTGTGCCTCTGCCGGCCAAGGGTGAAGCACTGTCGGCCACCAGTGAGGCACTGCCGGCCACTGGTGTGCTGAAAAACCAGACTACAACAGAGCACAAAACAGAGAAAAATTGAGGGTTTTCCAGGGACATGTTTGTACTATGCCACTCCTTATCATCTCAAAACATCAAAGGAGTGGCACCATTGGGTCTAAAGCCACCAATCAAGCATTTTCAACACATGATGGCCAAGGATCCAACTTGCGCAAATTCAATGAATGCACAAAACAAAGACATAAGTCCATTACCTTATCATGAGAGATCAAAGGCAATGAAGACCAAGAAATGTGACACGTCTCATCACTATGACTATGAAACGTCTCACATTTCTCGTGTTTGGATTAACGTCCGATCCAAACACATGCAATGCAACACACATGCTTCTCTTGGTCAAGTTTTACTTTGCTCAATTCTTGTTTACACATTTTAAGTTACCAAACCATTCTTTAATTGATTTGTCCAATGTGAAAGTCCTCTAATGAGAGAGAGGTCAATCAAAAGATGACTTAAGACATGAGAGAGACCATGCCTTTGACTAAGAGGAACCCTCAAAAGAGGGTTAAAGCCATTTAAGCACAAGCCTCAATCCCAAGCTTAAACACAACTTTAAGACTAGCCATCCCTCAAAACAAATAGAAAAATGAAGAAATGAGGGAGGTGGCAGAATTTTAGTGCTGAAATGGCATGAAACACAAGACTCTAACATGCAAACAACTCATGTACAACATGTTAGGGGACTTAAGCATTAAAAGTAGCGAAGAGCTTTACACTAGAACCATGCAATATCAAACTCAAATGGCTAAACCAGCCCTAGACAGACCTCAAACATGCCAAAACAGTGGCTAAAATGAGCTGAGATGGTAGCATGAAAAGCAAGAAAGACATGCTCATGTATTGGCTCATAAACAAGGCAAAGGCACAACTCTCAAACACAATGAAAGAGTGATATAAGTGAGAGTGTGGCAGAGGTATATGCACTGAAATCACATGGTAAATGATGATATATCATGCAAACATCACAAGCAAAACATGCTAAGGGCCTCAAAACACAAGGCTAGTGAAGCTAACTACACTATAGCTATGCAAAGCAAGTCTCAAAGGACCAAGACCACTCAAAACAGAGTTTAAACATATCAAAGCAAGGCCAAAAACATGCTGGAGCAGAGCCAACACATGCTAGAATAATAGGTTAAAACATCAAGTATGTTAAGCTAGTAAGCATGATTACACTACAAGTGTAAGAAGCAAGCAAGAAGTGACTCAACCAGCCAAAAACAGAGTTATAACATGTTGAAATAAGGCCAAAAACATGCTTGAACTAAGCCACAAAAAGGTAGAAACACATGCTCATATGTTAGGCCATCAACACATGCAAACAAAACACAAGGAGAGGAGGCCACCCCCTCCTATTTTAGACCTCAAAACAAAGTTTTTACCACTAAAATTCCTTTGGAATTCAGTGGTTAAAGGGCCAAAAAAGAATTGTCTTAAAGGCTTTAAAAGATGGCACAAAGCTTAGCAAATAAGCCACAAAAGAGGAGGGAACACCCCTAACCCCAAAAGGGCCTCAAATTACCATTTTTAACACTTAAAAACAAAGGTTTTTGTAGTTGACAACTAGGCTAAAAACAACATGCAAAGGTGGCCAAACCAATGTACAAAAATAAGCTTAAAAAGGGGTAACTCCTCACCCTTAAAGCACAGCAGCAAATCAGCAACAAAGGCAAGCCAAACCAAGCTAAAACCCTCTTCTAGGACTCAAACAAGATCTCAAGCAACCTCCACACCAAGATGATCAAGTTTGATCAAGAACACCTAAGCAAAAGTGTAGAGAATTCAAGCTTCAAGGCAATATATTTAAAGAGAGAGAATTCTAGTGTGAGAGAGAAAGAGAGAGAGAGAGAGAGAAAAAAAAATTACTCACAAATTTTTGTAACCCCCTCTATACAAGAGGAGGGCCTCTATATATAAAGGATGCAAAATCCTCTTGAAGAGATCCAGCCATCCATGTGGGTGCAGATGGTCCAACCTACAAACAGCTGGCTCAAAAATATCAGAAAAAATATCTGTTTAAACATTGGTGGCCGGCCGACCGTCAGTGATGGCCGGCAGGGCCTCATTGATGGCCGGCAAGGCTCATAAATGGCTGGCAGGCCAAAGTCCATGGCCGGCAGTGCACAAAAGTGGCCGACAATGCATCACAAACAACATGCTGAAAGGACCAACACATGGTCCAAAAATGAGACAAAATGGATACAGGGTTTGGAAAGCTCAAACTTGTGACGTTTTGTCACGAAATTCGAGTGCTCGGCGAACGATCAAACTTGTCACTGGATGCACTTACAAGAACATCCAAATCTTGAGGACGGTCAAAAATGAGGTGTCTACAAGGTCCCATCATTTTGGATGGCCATTTAAATAACAGAAGGTGTTGGACTTTCAACAAAATCTTGCTAATCAGCTCTACTAATTCCGTGTACTTCTTGTCCGATCGTCATGCGCACCTGCTATCCACTTTATATTGTTCATTTGATCGGTGCGAACACTGATCGCTTGATCGGCGCGAATCACGCATTTTGTCTCGTTTAGCCCGATTCCACAGTTCGAGGCTCCTTGACGGCACGACGCTTACTGGCTGAATGATACCAGACGGAGCTATCTTAACGGCTTTCTGTCTGGCCTTGACCCACAGGGCATCTTCTTCCACCTTGCAATATTCTTCGACTTTCTTCATTAACGCCCAAACTATTTTGAGGGGCCATCTGGTCAACGAACTGCGAAGCGGACTATCAAGATGTAGTCCCATTTTAAAGGCAGTAATGGCCATGGAGTCATTGCAGGCATTATCTACCAGGTTAAATTATTCCCAATAATGTACCGAATATTTACGAAGGGTTTCTTTTGGTTTAATTTGCATTACCCAGAGAGAGTCGGCTTGCTTTGGCTGAATTTCGTTGGTGATGAATCTTGCCCTGAAGGATTTTTGGAGTTGATGACAGCTTTTTATCGATGTCGGCTCCAATTTATAATACCATCTGATGTTCAATGGTCCCAGACTGCTTGGAAACATTCGACACATGAGGGCTTCATCATCAGCATGCAGTGTCATTGCTTGTTTATAATGATGAATATGGTCAGTGGGGTCTAATTTTCTGTCATACAGGGTGAACGATGGTACTTTGAACTTCTTGGGCAACACAACCCTTGCGATTCGTCGCACAAAAGGGTCATGCTTGTCTTCTTCATCCGAATCATCACTTTTTTTCCCTTGCTTGTGCCGTACGTACAAATTTCCTTCGGATGACCTGGATACATCGACTCATCCATTCTTTCTGAGTTCCTGGGATGGTGAGTCAGAATCATTGTCATTATCGTGTTTTCGAAGTCAACGTCGTCGATTATTCTTCTTTCCTGGGGGTCAACCCCAGTCATGACATGCGGCCTGCTGGGATTTGGCTAGCTCTAGGGCCAATTCCTGGTGCAGGCGCTCATTCTCAACCATCATGTTTTCTAGATGCTGTTCATTTTGCTTTCCGTGATCCATGATTGTCTGCATCGTCTCTTACACCGAAGTTGAGGGTGAGGTCTGAGCTATTGAGTCGAAGTTCAAGGCCCGTCGCGCGGTGATATTCTGCGGTCCAAGTATGTTTCTTGGAGTGTTGTCATCTCTTGGCGTAACGTCATCAGCAACTACCAGAGGATCATCTATTACGCTAGCTATAGATGCGCTTGAGTATTCCCACAGACGGTGCCAATTGTGGAGAAGTGGTTTGGAAATACTCTAGGATCCAATCAGACGTCCTTGATCCTCTAATTGCTACCTAAAAAAGGAATGAACACTCCAGTCGGGGGTGCCAGAATTAGCACTCCGACGGACAAATTAGTATGCTCTCAAATTTACTTCTCTCCCAAGTTATTTCTTATTTATTCTCGCATACCTCTCTTTGGTTGACATTCCTCTTTTTATATTACCTTTTGGGCCCAAGGGTTGGGCCCACTCTTAATCTCGCACTTGATTGCTTACTCGGCCTTTCGCTTGTGTGCTGGTTCCCATTCAGCTCTTCATATGGCCGATCTGTATATTCGACTTCAAGAGCCCTTAAATTATAGCCAAATTGACTTAGGCCGGATGTCTTCAAATATCTTGGCTTTCCTCAATATATAATTATTCGACCCCCACATATATATATATATATATATTATTTTGCATGTCTATTTTTTTTTTAAGTTTTCACTTCAACTCTCCTTTTTATTTTAGTTATTCATCGAAATATTGTTGGGTTACAGCGATCCCGCCCAAGATGTCCAGAGTATACATTTATGCATCAAACAATTCACACAGACAAAGGAGACAAACAAATTTAACGTGATTTGGCCCAATGCCTACATCCACAAGAGAGTAATCAAATTTCATTATAAATGGAGAGAATACAAAGAGATTACAATATAGGAGAAAAGAACACTCATCCTCACTCAACTCACACTCAGCTCCCCCTTTCACATCAAGGGAGCACCCTCTTTCACACAGAGGGCCAATCTCTCTTACTCTCTCATTTTGCTCTCTTAGTTTCCTCTCTCATTCTCTATTATCTTTTCCTCTATTTATACACAAATTGGAGAGTGTAAAGTCAAGCCTGCCAACCGACAAGCCACTGACGAGCCACCAACAACATTAATGGCAACCACTCTACATAACCACCCTACAAAGGATAGTTTGGCTGAAAATCTCTGGCCTAAATTTGCAGTTGCATTTCTTTTCTTCATTTTGTAGCTTTCTTTGACTTTCATGGCTTCCACGTGTGCATAGCTCCTCACATAGAGCAAAAACCCAATAAATAGTACTCACTTTATAGAATGTCACGTCAATAATAAAGATGGAGAAAAAAGTTTGTAAGGGTCAAATAGATTTTGTCTACCTTTTGAAGGCTCGCTACATTTATCTAGTGAATGTGAATTAAGGCAAAATACCTAATTATATACCTAGTACATTGGAGTTGAAAAAAATAAATTATACTAGATATTTTAACTAATAGGCATTAGAGCATCTCTGGTGGGTTTGCTAACCCACTGGTTAGTGTTAGAAAGTTAGTGCTTTTTCTGGATTAGCTAACTAACAAAATTGGTTTTGCCTCCAATGCATTTGCTAAAGTTGTTATTAGTTAATGCAGAAGTTAATATTTGTTACAATGTTTGCTAACTGTAACCATCCGCTTAGCTAAGCACAAGAGAGATAAAGAGACATGGGGGAAAGTGGGCTAATGTTAGGGTTGTATTTTTTTTTCTTTTTTCTGATGGCTTTCATATATTTAAAAAATTAAATTATAATTATTTTATTATATATTAATATACATTTGAGTGTATCCCACATCTAGATAACATACACTTCAACAAAATCTTTCAATACACCATTGGAATTAGGGGTGTGCGTAGTGCGGGTCGGTGCGGTTTATGAGAAAAACAGAAACCGTATGGCGGGTGGCGGATTGATCAAAATGTCATTAGAATTTGTCATTTTTCTTATCAAAAGCCAGCGGTTCGATTGGCAAATAATCGTGGATTTGCCTTGGCGGTTCAGGCGGGTTAACGGTTTATAAAAAATAAAATTAAAATTAAATAAGTTGCAAATAAAGTGTTGTTAAACGAAATGGCAGCATTTACCAAATAGGTTTTTTTGGGCTTTTTGGATTAAAAGTGTTTGCCAAACAAGGCTTTGTAGCAAAAGTCACTGGACTGGACTATGCACAAAATGTTTTACTAACAAGTGTTCTTGAAATATAAGAGAGAGAAAAAAAATTAAATTCAGTACACTTTTTACTGAAATTTAATCACCATTTAACTTTTTTACTTTCTTTTAAAATATTTTTCACTTTAATTTCAACAATGCCTTGTGAATTTGCTTAATTTTTTTTTTTTAAAAAAAAAAAAGAAGTATTTGGAAAAGTGAGAAATTTGAGGCACAATGGATCTGAAGATTCTTTTTTTTTTTTAACAAGGGTCAGCCTCAGCCGGGCCATTTATTTACCTAATACCAACTCAAACTAGTATCGCTGATGTTATGTATATTGAATAGAGAGAGAGCAGAGAAACAAAAAAGAGAAAGAGAGAGAGAGAGAGAGAGAGAGAGAGAGAGAGAGAAAGAAAAAAAAAACAAAGAGAGTACAGATGAGTCGACGACGACGAGAAGAGGCTAACATTGGTGAGCCGAACAGCAAGGGAAAGAAAAACCAACGGCGGCGGTAAGGATAGGCAAACACCGGTGAGCCAATCGACACAACAACGGCGATAAATCTGTGTGTATGTGAATTGATGCAATGTTGTGCACAGCAGCTAGGGGTGTGCATAATACCGTCAAAACCGCACCGAACCGCACCGCCAAGGCAAATTCGTTATTATTTGCCAATCGAACTGCCGGTTTTTTGTAAGAAAAATAGCAAATTCTAGTGATACTTTTATCAATCCGCCGGTTTCTATTTTTCTTCCAAACCGCACCGACCCGCACCGCTATTAAATCATGTTTTATAAGATTCTAAAAATTCTTTTTTACTTAAGATTGCTTGTTGTTCTATACCTTAGAATATAGTATTACATTACTGCAATTTTATGTATTGTATTTGATCATTGCAGTTTCCACAGATACTTGTAATGAACTGATGGCATAGTCGTTGATATTATCATGTTGTTGCTACACTTACTGCATCAGAAGGAAGCTTCGCAAGATGCTTAACATCACGATATCTCTCGTCTTTTTTTTACTCTTTGATTTAAGTTTTGTAATTTGAATTATATTTTTTATAAACCGCCAATCCGCCCGAACCGCCAAGGCAAATCCGCCATTATTTGCCAACCGAACCGCCGGTTTTTGATAAGGAAAATGGCAAATTCTAGTGACACTTTTATCAATCTGCCACCCGCCATACGGTTTCTATTTTTCTCTCAAACCGCACCGACCCGCACCGCGCACACCCCTAACAGCAGCGAAGATGTGTGTGTGTGTGAATGAGATGAAATTGAAATGTGTGGGTACTAGGTTTAATTGAGGAATTATTGTGTGTGTGTGTGTGTGAGTGTATAACAGGTGATTTTTTTTATTTTTTTTATTTTTTGAAACATAGGCTGGTCAAGTTGGGTCGGTTAGACCTACGGGTTGGGAAATTTCACCCCCCACCCGTGCCGACCCGCCAATGCTAGGCCCCCCACCCACCTGCCAGAGTTGAAATTTTGCGCGGTTCGATGCGATTCGGTGCGGTTTTGGCGATTTTGACGGTATTATACATAGCCCTAATTGGAATACACATCTCTTCTCTAGACTAACAAATACTTAACACATACAAATGGATTCCACTTTCTACACTTTTTATTATATAACACATTTTAATTCATAAATTTAACATCACTATTGGAGATGCTCTTATATACCCATTGGTTGGATTGGAGATGTTCTAACACGTATGTTTAGAAAAATACTACAAATTTTAGTTATCACATGATGTGACATATTTGTAACTATTAATAATATGTCTCGCATGAATCTTTTTAATATTTAGGTCTCTTTTGAAATGAATTAAAAAGACCCTTATCAAAATTACATCACATCTCTACTTTGTTACACATCTTTTCGTAATAAGTAAAAAAACTAACTTTAAGTCATAGTCAAAACAACCCTAGTGAAAAAAAGGCCATGGGAGAGTTAGCTGGAAAATTAATTTATTGGTGAAAATTAAGTCGATAAAAAGTTGATGCTAAAAAAATTAATTTGTTTAATATATTTTTAAAATTTTAACTTTTTAAATAGCTTTTTAACATAAGAAAATTTGGCTAGATTGGAGTTTTAGACAAAGAATGAATTTAACAAATGAACTAAGAATTTATTTAGTTAAATAAATTCTTTTAATTAATAAGATGACTGTGATAACCTAACCCATACTCTACTCAATTATACATTTGATTATGTGTTTGATATGAATTTCCAAGTTTGAATATGTGAATTATGTAGATTTGGAATAATATCTGTTGAATGTAGGAATATCTGTTGCAATTTTGACTTTGAACTGAAATTGAAAGCCTTAAAGGCGCGATAAACAAAAACCGACTCCATATCTGTGATTAGCATGATTTATAAAGCTTACGGTGAAATTTTAAAAAATTACGATTCGTAATGATTAGATTAGAAATTTAAGGGTCAAGTCATATATGTGTTGGTCCACTTGTGTTCTTCATTTTTGTTGAGAACTCTATAGAGTGAGTTAGAGAGAGAAAAAGAGGAAGAGCTAGGGATTACAAGAGAATCAAGGGGCAAACCTTAGATTTGAGTTAAAGTATGTTAATTTACTTGCAATTTTTTTCTCTAACTCATCTTTGTCATGAAATCAAGAAGAAATTAGAAATCTGAGCTAGGGTTTTGAGTTGTATGGTGGCTTGAGCTAAATGCATGAAAGTGAACCATAACCTCGTAGTCTTTGTTTGATTTAAGTTCATTCTTGTAATTGACCCATGAAACAAACCCTAGATGATTCATGAAAACAAGATTTGTTGGAAGATTATTCATGGATATATGTATTTTGAACTTGTATGTTATGAAATCTTGAATTTATGAAAAGATGAAACTTTGATTTTGAACTCTAAGCAAAATCGATGTGTTTGAGTTGTGATTACACTTGTATAAGATTAGTATTTCATGTTTTAAAGGAAGATTACATGAGATCTTGACTTGAAATTGGGTTTGAAAACTTAATCTTTGATGAATTTTTTAACTGTCTAATTTTGCCCAGACCGCACGAGTGGCCACAGGCTCCGCACGAGCAAAACATGAACAAAAACAAGAAATTGCATTCTGCTTGAACCACCGCTCGAGTAGCCCAACCACCGCACGAGCGGTCAAAGTGGGCGTACGTGTGGCCAACCCTGTTTCAACTTATACCTGGTAACTTCAAACAAGTATATCTTCCTCATCCGGACTCCGTTTTAAGTGATTCTTGAGCCTAAATTCAATCCCTAAAAGTCTAGTTTCTAATGGTGGTGGTCTCGTATCCAAATTCTAACTACACAAATAGATATGTTAAATTAGTGTAGGCTGTTTATTTTTTTTTAATCATTTCATGCCATTCTCTACTCTAACTTAGTTTCCTTTCACTTCTTGCTATTTTCTTAAACCTTAAATATGTAAACATGATATTTTCAATGAAAAACATAGGAAATTGTTGTAGGAATTATTTAAACACTTGAGAGAAATTAAAGAGTGAGGAGCGATTGAACGCATATGTAACGAATAAACAGATTAAGTGAATTGAAGGCAATGTGTTTTGAAATGTTATGCTTGGTTATGTTTCTGCAGGCTGAGTCGTTAAGGGGTATCATCCGACTAAGTACTGTGAATAATAATATCATACATATATATTCTTTATTGTGTACCTCGAACCATGAATGGTGATTGGTGCCAACATTGCGATTTAATTGAAATGGGAAACTTCATTAAAATTATATGACATGTGCTATATGATTGGGCCCGAGACCGCTCGCTATATGATTGGGCCTAAGATCGGTGGTTATACAATTGGGCCCGAGGTCGCTTGTTATATGCTTGGGCCTAAGGCCTCTTGGTTTATATGATTATAAATATTGTGAAAACCTTATGATCATCTACTTACACTGTTTTACTGTGTTATTATTCATTGAGTTTCGCTCATCCAATTTTATGTATGCACATGTAAGTGATCAGAAGCATGGAGCACACCCCTAATGTTAGCTTCGAGAGCCTTTTTGTGACCCAATCGAGACATGCCTCCGAAACGAAATTTTGTCTGGACTCACACCACACTTTGACCTTATTATGTTTTTACTTTCATAATCTTGGGTTGTAAACACTATGTATAATTTTCCTATGGCTCTTATATTTTTGATGGACATGTATATGTATTATTGTATTACGTGGTTAACTCTATGATTTTCCTCATGATTGGTATAGCTCAATGGACTTCTCATTATTATATGCTTCCGTTTATGACCCCATTAGCATAAATATTCTGTATGATCAGGCCAATTATTATCTAAACTTTTAGGGACGGGTTCGGATCATGACACTAACATTTTAACCTCTGGCAAATGAAACATTAAATAAGTTTTGTCCCCAAATAATTCAGTATTATATTAAAATTTTCCTTTGCAGTCACGATCTACTGTAAGATTATCCAAACCTTTCCCTATCACTGATCTAAATGAGTAGCAAAGTTCTCAATTTCTTGTTTTTTGAAGGTAGATAAATTGTGGTCGCTAGAATAATTTAACTTTTGTAATTTTAATTTCTAGAATTACAAAACTCAATAATACTAAATTTTGAATAATTTTCAACAATTTTAGCATTTTTTAATTGTGAGTTTTGATTTGTGGAACTAGTAACTTCGGTAGGAAAAATCAATTAATTTTTAGCCAAAAAAAAAAATCAAATATAACAAAAAGTGACTGCCAAGCTTTGAGCTAAATACCATGTTTTGCAATCAATTTACAATCGATTTAGCTCACCATTGCTAACTTTAGAAAGCCCTTTGGTTTGATATTGCTCAATGCGGCTCAACAGGCTAAGACAAACGTAGCATTAACTTTAGAAAAATGTCTCGTAGCTCAAATTTTGTTGCTCAAAAGTGGCTCAAATGGCCAAAACGACGTCGTTTTGGCCATTTTTATGTTGTTCTGTACTCAAAACGACGTCATTTTGACCATTTGAGCCACTTTTGAGCCACAAAATTTGAGCTACGATTCTCAAAGAAAAAAGGAAAATCATGGACACCTTAATTGCGTCGCGGAACTTGCTTGATAGATCTAATCTCAAGTTTTGCCCCTCCGTTGATACCCGCTTGCATTCATCCTGCCAAACAACGAGCAAGACATCACTAACTCTACAAAGAATAACTGAAAGCAAAGAGAAATTATGAATAGTCATATTACAGTTTAATTTTTTAATCAACCAAGATAAATTGAGATGTGGATCAAATAGCAAACACATAGGCCTTGTTTGGTTTGTATTTGAGAAACATGTTTTGAGATAAAAAGTACGAAAATTTGTTTGGTTTGGTTTTTTTCAAAAGATGTTTTGAAAATTTATTTTGAGAAAAAGTTTTGGAAAAAGTGATTGATTTGATGTGTATGAGAGAGAGATTTGTTTGGAAAATTTGTAAACCAAAACAAGTTTTGGAAAAAAAATTTGGGAAAATTTGTTTGGTTTGATTACTTTTGAAAACTTATTTATAGAGAATTTTTCCCAAAATTTTTTGAGAAACACAAACCAAACAAGGCCATAAATAATTTCACTGCAATTGTTCAATAAATTTCAAAAAACTGAATCACAAACTATCAACCATAAGGATATGCCAAAAATGACATGATCCAGAATTTTAAAAACTTTTCTAAGTGATGAGTGTGCAAATAAGCCAAAAATGGCTATTGATGATTTCATTAAACAGAATATGAGTGCACACAATAGCCCAAAATAGTGTCATAAAAAAGTGACCAAACAACAACCAAACTAGACTCTTCTACGCAGAATATACTTTCTTTTTGGTGGCTTTCTTTTTTGACTAGTTACATCCATAGATTTCACACTCTACCATCAAACAGTTTATAACCCTTGAGATGTTATGGATAAGACAAGTAACCAAGGTCTACAGAAAAAGTAACCAATTTCAAGGACATAAATCAAGCTATGCTTCACCTTCTCTGGCAGTCAGTGTTCTCCACTAGCTATATCCCAACACCACTTGGTGGAAAAATTCATTTAAATTTGCATGGGAAAAAAAAACTTTTTGGTGGTTTCTTTTTTGACAGGCTTTCTTTTTGGAGGAAGGGAGGAGTTACCATAACTCCGCAAACATTATTTATTTATCCCAAATGGTTGACATAATCTGATCATCTGCAGGAGGGAAGAAATATATATAAACGAAACATTACTACATGATCAATTGAAGCAGCCGTGGCTGAAAGAAAAGGTATACCATACCATTAGCATTTTGTTCTGACGTTGTAACTCCCGGCACAATGACTCGAGTTTATCTCGAACAGTGATGGCTATAGAAAACGGTAATTTGTATGTTAAAAGAAATTAGTAAATAAAAAAAAACAAAATATTTTTGTTTTTTATTTATCAGCAAAGTCCAAAAATTATTGGAAAAGGATGAATCTAGCTCCTGAGAAATCAAGATAAAATGTAGAGAAATTTTATTGAATGTGAATGTGTCAAATACAAAAATAAGCTAACTTATCATCTTGGAAATTTGCATCCTAGAGTTGTTTCAGACTTCTAGTAAGGTTAAAGTGTGTACTGATAACATGTGCTAAAATTCTCAAGAATAATATGTCAACATTTCCAGACAAATCCAACATTTTACTCAAGTTCTGAAGTAACAACCTATTGGTTGAAATTTGACACAACTTAAATATTCCATCTATCCAGCAGTGAATCAAATCCAATGACTGAAACTCATAATGCGTATCTATGTACAACTTATCAAAAATTAGCTGGTCAATCAAATTAAAAGAAGAGCTTTCCCCAACAGTCAGCAAAGCATCAATCAACCTATGAAGTATGTGAAGCAACCATATCTTCTTGTGTCCTCTGTTAGAATTTACCACTCACCTACTACCTCCACTATCTTTCTCCACACCTACCACCTCCACTATCACACACTCCACTACCATCTTCTCCTCTATATATAGGAGTTGTAATATACAGAATATATCAATAACAATCAATAATATATATCAGTTTATTTTACATGGTATCAGAGCGGGTTTAGAACTTGGTATTTTCGCTTCCCCGGCGGGCGGCAATCTCACCTTAGCCACCCGCCGGACCTCAACCTAGACAACATAAGCCAACACCAACAGCCATTATTCGTCGCGATCACACACACACACACGCACATAATATTTCACGTCCACTAGAAATACCAAACAGCCAAACACATCACCAACAAATTGCGAGAAAAGCTTGGAAACCCACCTGGGTGGGCAAGGTTGCAGAAGTGCATCCTGACTTATCACTCCTCTTCAGATTCAGACTCGGCACTCTGGAGCCATTCCACAAAGGGCTTGATATTCTTCCAGATCTGTGAGCCTTTATTGCTTCCACCTAATCCTTTCTTATACCACTCCACTACAAACTCTTCTTCCAGCAAATCATTGTCATAGAGCACTTTGAGAACCAATGCCACCTCTTTCACCGCCTCAGGGCTGGCTTTCCCAACACAGAAGGCCTCAATTGCATTAAGCAGAACCAGCTGCGATCCCTCCTCCTGAGTGGCAGCTACAAGATAGTTCTTTTTCTTGGCTACCTCCTTCGAAAACCCCTTTCCGGCACCGGAAAAGAGAGCTTCAAAGAGGGCATCCATGACCTCCTGGGGAGTACCAGAAAGAGATCCCAGAAAGGACTTGAGCTGGCTAGCAGGGGAACCCTTGTTGAGGTATTCCTTGATCTCACCAACAAGCTTCTCATGAGGATGAATAGATTTGACACCGTTAGCATGCCCATTAACTTTGGATTTCTCTTCACGTTCAGGAGAGTTCTTAACTGACTTCGGCTTCTCTTCAGTGGTTGAAAGCATCACCATACCAGCTGTAACAGCACTCAACTGTTCCTGAATCCGCTGCCGAGCTGCCTCCACAGATGTGTCAGTTTGCCACTGGATGTCATCACCATCGTCATCATCAGTGTCGACTGCTGCTGCTGCTGCTGCTTCATTCTCATCTGCTTGACTGCCAGCAGGAGAGTGGTCCTCATCAGAGACGGTAGTTTTCTTCTTGGTTGATGTTTTGGCAGCCACAACCTTGGAACTAGTAGAGGAGCCCTTTTTCTTTACGACATCCTTTTTCAGCTTCTTCTGCTCCTCGTCAGCCACCTCCCCTTCCTTGAGCCGCTCTTTCTCAGCCCTCCTCATGGCCTTCTTGTCTTTCGATCCCTTCTTCTGCTCAGGAGGGTTCTTCAGAATAAAAGTTGTGAGCTTATCCCTCATATCAACATCTGACAAAAACCCACAAGCCGCACATTTTAGAATAATCATCTGGGTTTTAGTAATGATTATCTCAGTTTCAGGATTCCCACAGCCATAGCACTGAACATATTTCTTGATGAAGTTCTCAAGAAGGCCAGCAAGCTTGGAAGTGTCATGGGCCCCGTTAACATGTGATGTTCCAGTCTTCTCATCAAATTTGGATTGGGCTCCAAGCTCACAACCGAAAAACTTTGTGGTGTAAGAAGCGGGTCTACCCAAAGCCTTTGCAATGTCAACCATATTGACCACATTGGTCTTGATGCCATTCCCTCGACCCTCAATCTTTGTTATCATTCTGGGCATCTTATACCTATAGAAGGCATCATCCTTGTTACCAGCGCCAATATTTTGTAAAGCCATCTTGTGTTCCACAAAATATGTATGCTGGATTGAACTTTATCAAAAGGGGAACAAGGTGACTCTTTTACCAAGAATCTGTTTTTCAGAATTGGATGAATTCCTAGCAAGTGGAAAAGGCCGCATAAACTGGCAACCGTCACAATGTGTGCTATAGTACACAAAAGGCCTAAGAGGCATGCAGTCAACTTTTTCAAAAGAACTTCTGTTCTTTTTTCTAGAGGAAGGACAGTACTCTCCAAGCAACCCAATTGATGACAAAAAGAGAGAGGCACGTTCAGACATAAAAGAAGCTTCGAACTTAACACACTCCACTTTGGCTAACTGCAGATATTGCAGATTAATTTGCCAATGTCCTGGAACCAAATAATCACAAGGTTAGAGATAAACAAATAAATTTATAAAACAAATTAGCATAAATACATTAATAATCGATCAGAAAAGGAAGTTAGACACCATTTAATCCATCAACAGTTTCGATGCAATGGGGGTGACAGTGGAGAATAAAAGACCAACTCAAAAGTCTAAGCAAGGCTAAGCACCAACAAAAGAAGGAAAGGGAGGGCAAGAACGTGGTCAATCACATTCCAAGTAGCCAACAGAAGGGCCCAAAAGTGAGTTTTGTAATGCAGTCTTACACTCAGCAAGTTGACAAAAATGACTTAACCAAACTCATCAAACAAGATCACAGAATTACAAGCCTGATATTGTAAACCCATTATTATATGGGTTAAGAATAAATCAACATTTAAGGCCAACTACTAGTTGGGAGAAATACAAAGCTATCCAGTAGAATACAGTACATACACCTCAACAGGATTATTTTCCCCATCTGTTAATCACTCATTCATGCCATTACAACACAAACAAGAGATTTTCAGGATGAACCTAAATTCTAACCAAATAATTGCAAGGTGTGTCTAAGATGACTAAATTCTAACCAAATAATTGAAAGCAATGAAAAGAAAACCATGCAAGCATATAAAACGTGAGCCACTGCCTATATCTCCTATCTAGTCTACTAATAGGAGGAAGATAATATAAACATATATGTAAATTATTATGAACATGATAAAAATTTATAATGTTAAGAAAGTCAAATCCAAATAGAAAATAAAAATACAAACCACAAATAGCTATATAATTTTGCAAACAACTTTTAGAGGTACAAAATCATGTAGAAATCATATGAAATAACAGGAATGACAACTCCAACTACTAAATAAACACAATTCAGTTGTCCAATCTGGCATACAGCTGACAAAAGTATCTAAATCAGCTGTATTCTATATCAATGATTTTTCAATTTAATAAAGATGTCAATTTTCAGAGCCAAATCAATTACCAATAATTCAATCTTTTGTTCCTACATCCCCAAAATTAAAAACTAAGCTCAATTCAAGACAAATCAAAATTACTAGATCAGTAGATCTGAACTACCAATCAATCAAACTCATCAAATCTCAATATTGATTAAACCAAAACAAAATCAGATCTCTAATACAATATAAAACATATCAAAATTCACATCCAAACAAAAGAAAAACCAATATTATATAATCAAAAGAATAAAGACAAGAACTCAACAGATCTACGACAAACCAAAGCAATATAGCTATTCGATTCAAAATCAGATTTTTACAGATGGAACAAAAGCGATTGAAAATCAAACCGATACAAAAGATTCGATGAATCGATAGATGAAAACTTGAAGACATGAATCTATACCTTAGGTGATGAAGAGAGAGATAGGGTTAGAGAGAGCCGGTGATGAGCGCTTGCTTCGACGATGCGTGGTTGCGAGAGGAAGATATGGATGACCTTGTCTCTATACGAATGTATATATAGGAAGAGAGAGAAGAGGAAACCCTAGCGTGAAGTGTTGTATTATGATTAGGGCAAACGCATTATTACTAATTTTTAAAACGTTAATAAGTAATAATAATTAACAGCAACAACTAATTACACTTGAAATTACAGCCAAAAGCTAACAAGACATTACTCATTAGGCTATGTTTGGTGAAGGTTACAAGTGTCGTATTCTTTTTGAATTTTTCTGGCTTTAGTAAATTTAAAATATATATATATTAAAATATTTTCAAATTTTTAAGGTCCTTCTAATTAAGAAGGACAAATTCTGATGATAATTCTTGTAATTTGATCATTGTGTTATTTTAATTCTTATAATTTCAATTGACTCGATTTTGATAATGAATTTATGATTTTATCCTAATTTAGTCCAATTAATTACTACTCTTAGTATTTTTTATAAAAAATAAGAACATAAGTGTCATGTGCCTATTTTTAAGGAAAAATTTATGAACTTACTCAATTAAGTGAGTTAACAATACTAATTTAGTGATAATTTTTTTAAAAAAAATACTGACGATATTATTAATTAGATCAAATTCACACAAAATCTAAAATTAATTGAGTCAATTAAAAGTATAAAGACTAAAATGACATAAGAATAAAATATAAGGATTACCGGTACAATCTTCCCAATTAAAAAATATCTATACAATTAAAAAAATGAAACAAATAGTGTCTTTAGTCTTTATAGTAGATATTTAAAAATATTTTTTTCTTTTAAAAAATTAGGATATTCTCACCTGTAGGCAAAGATATTCCCATAGGCAAAAGTGACGGTAGTTTAACAAAAAATTAATTAATTAATTCTTCAGTTATTGATAATAGTATGACTCTTCTCGTCTGATTAAAAAAAAAATGCTAAATTATTAAGGGAAAAAAAATAGTGAATTTTTTAAAAATATTCCTTTGTTTGATTGGGTGCCAGATACGAAACGTGTAGCAAAAATGTAGGTTGAGTTTGGTTTAGTTTTAGGATTGTAATTTTCTTTTTGAAGTTGTGATTTGAATATGAAATTGTGAGTTGAGTTTTGAAAAAAGAAAATTTGTTTGATTATGAGTATTAAAAGAAGTTTTGAAAAAACAATTGAAGTTTGAATTTTGAAAAAAGTCTTAAGTTGTATTTTGAGTTTTGCGTTTTTGAATTTTTTGTATTAAAAAATATTTAAGAAAATTTCATTTTTTTATTTTAAATATATAGTTTTTACTTTAATTTTTTTTCTTTTAAACATTTTATTTTATTTTGTAAATATTTTAATTTTTAATATTTTATCCACACTCAGAAGTCATAAATAATATAATATAAATATATATATATATATATAAAATATTTTTTATTCATCATAATTTGACCTTGTTTGAGAAATTGGCTATTTTAGTTAGTTATTTGACTTTTTAATTATTTTAACGTGATTAAAAAAATTGTATTTAGAAAGTTAGTTAATTTTTTTCTTGTGGTTGATTTAAAGGTTGTAAGAGAAAAGGTAACATGATTATATGTTAGATGTAACAATTTTTTTTTATTAATTATTTTAACCTATTTTATATTTTATTAAGGCTAAGTTTGGCATCTTCAAAAAAAGTCAAAAAGTCGCTATCTTATTTAAGTCACATCATCTTATTTAAGCCACATCACCTCTCTACCACATCACTTCAAACCAACTCAAAATACAACTTCACACTCAAATCATGATTCTAAAAATAATTTTAAAAAATAAAATAAAATAAAAAAAAAATTTTGAATTTTTTCTTTTAAAATAGAGTTTTGAAAAGAGTTTGGTTTTGAAAAAAAGTTTTGAATTAAGTTTTGAATTGTGTGTTTGTTTATGAGTTTTGAAATAAATTTTTGAATTAAGTTTTGAGTAATTTTCAGTTGTGTTTGGTTATGAATTTCGAAAAGTGATTTAAAAATTTATTTAGTTGCATGCACTTTGACATCATGATTCCAAAGGCAAACCAAACACAGCCATAAGTTTTATTAGACAACTTAACTTTTGACTAAAATATTTAAAAGTCAAATATAATAATAAGTTAAAATTTATTAAAAAAATAAATATTTTAATAATTTACGATTTTCAATGCAAGTAAAAAAAATTATTTTCAAATATATTAATTTTTTTTTACTTTATAAAATAAGTTATTAAAAAGTCAATTATCAAACGAAATTACATATAATTGTAAAATTTTGAAAATATATTTGCACTCTTTTGTAGGGTTGATTTTTTTGTTCCTAATCTGATCAATCGGCATTAAACTCTATTTATGAAATTAATTTAATACTTTTCAAAAAAAAAAAATTGACTTGTCAACAACGGAATCAAATTTCACGGCCCAAACAAATTTACAAAGATATATTAAAGGTCCAAATCAAATGGGTTCAATCTCTAAGAATGTTCAGACTTCCTAGCATTTTTGGATCAAAGTGGCTTGTTTTTTTATTTTAATTCACACCTATTTTAATACTTAAATCATTTGAGCTTAAATTTTGTAATATTGTAAGAAGGTTAACTATTGAAAATAAATTGATAATTTTAAACTAAAATGATTGAATAGAGATAGAAAAAAAGATTCTTTTTGTTAAAATTATTATATAAAACTCTCAAATCGATTGTTGAAATTAAATCTAAAATACCACATTAAGACTCCATTTGTTTAATTGCAAAATATTTTTGCATAAAATATTTTATGAATTTTTGGTGTTTTAGTTGCCCAAATTTGACATAAAATATTTTTTAATAAGTTGAGAGAAATTGACTTACAAATGATTTCGCAAGTTAATTTACGACATGTTATCACCACCTAGGTGGAAATGCTACATACAAACAACCCTAAAACAAGATATGTGTAGCCTAAGCAAGGAAAACTTGTCTTTGGCAGCCCGAGTATGTTTGTGTAGGAATAAGTTTCAGCAAAAATCAATTTAAGTAAATAAAATAAATAACAAAATTTAATTTTATAGAATTTTTGTAGATTGATTAAAAGATTGTGATTGAGACTAATATTTAAATATTGTGTTTTTAAGACATAATTACATCCTCTGCAATAGTGATTGAAAAATTCGAACGCCCTGTCTCCAGAATATAACAATCACCACAAGCAAATATAGCACTCTCTTTGATTGTCTAACTAATCAGAATTATGCTTTTCGCTCACAAGAACTTAGACATGAATGAGGATTGAATGTATGGAAGAAAGGATGGAATTTTCAAAGTTTCTGAATTTAAAAAAAAAAAATTAAATAGAGGTAGCCTTTATATGGGCTTTGTTGGCATTTTGTTCAGTTTGAACATAAAATTTATGAAGAAGGGACATGATCGGAGGGAGGCAAAAAATCGATGACTGCTCACCGGTAGTGCATATGTTCGAAGAAGACAAGTTTTCAAATTCATAACCAAATATATAACTCAAAACTTTACACTACTTTCAAAACTTTACACTCAAATCATAACCAACACTTAACAAAAAAATTAAAATGATTAAAAATATAGTTATAAAATAAAATAAAATATTTAAAATAAAAAAATAATTTTTAAAAAATTTCTAATATTAAAAAAAATACTGAAATTAAAAAACATTAATTTTATATATTAATACTATCTTTAATATTATTAATCCGGTGATGTACAGACAAACATCATACATCTCTAACCTAATATCATTTTGAATTGTTTTCTTATTTGCAGCTTTTAGGTGTGGGGAGTTGCATGCATTTTGACTGTGGGGGCAAACTTCTTTAAAAAAGCAAAATTAAATTAAATTAAAACTCAAATCATGATTCTAAAAATAATTTTAAAAAAATAAAATAAAATAAAAATTTTGATTTTTTTCTTTTAAAATAAAGCTTTGAAAAGAGTTTGGTTTTGAAAAAAGTTTTGAATTAATTTTTAAGTTGTATGTTTAATTATGAGTTTTGAAATTAATTTTTGAATTGAGTTTTGAATAATTTTGAGTTGTATATTTGTTATGAATCTTGAAAAGTAATTTGAAAATTTTGACTTTGACATAATGATTCTAAAGTCAAACCAAACACGGCTGTAAGTTTCATTAGACAAATTAACTTTTGACTAAAATATTTAAAGGTCAAATATAATAATAAGTTAAAAAAAATTTAAAAAATAAATATTTTAATAATTTACGATTTTCAATACAAGTAAAAAATTTATTTTTAAATATATTAATTTTTTTTTCTTTATAAAATAAATTATTAAAAACTCAATTTTCAAACGAGATTACATATAATTGTAAATTTTTTAAAATATATTTGCACTCTTTTGTAGAATTGTATGTTTGTTATGAATCTTGAAAAGTGATTTGAAAATTTTGACTTTGACATAATGATTCCAAAGTCAAACCAAACACAGCTGTAAGTTTCATTAGACAAATTAACTTTTGACTAAAATATTTAAAGGTCAAATATAATAATAAGTTAAAAATTTATTAAAAAATAAATATTTTAATAATTTACGATTTTCAATACAAGTAAAAAAATCATTTTCAAAAATATTAATTTTTTTTTACTTTATAAAATAAATTATTAAAAACTCAATTTTCAAACGAGATTACATATAATTGTAAATTTTTTAAAATATATTTGCACTCTTTTGTAGGGTTGACTTTTTTTGTTCCAATCTGATCAATCGGCATTAAACTCTATTTATGAAATTAATTTAACACTTTTCAAAAAAAAAAAAATTGACTTGTCAACAATGGAATCAAATTTCATGGCCCAACCAAATTTCCAAAGATATATTAAAGGTCCAAATCAATTGGGTTCAATCTCTAAGAATGCTCAGACTTCCTAGCATTTTTGGATCAAAGTGGCTTGTTTTTTTTATTTTAATTCATACCTATTTTAATACTTAACTCATTTGAGCTTAAATTTTGTAATATGTAAGAAGGTTAACTATTGAAGATAAATTGATAATTTTAAACTAAAATGATTGAATAGAGATAGAAAAAAGATGCATTTTGTTAAAATTATAAAAAACTCTCAAATCGATTCTTGAAATTAAGACTCCGTTTGTTTAATTGCAAAATATTTTTGCATAAAATATTTTATGAATTTTTGGTGTTTTAATTGCCCAAATTTGCCGTAAAATATTTTTTAAATAAAATATTTTTTAATAAGTTGAGGGAAATTGACTTACAAATGATTTCCCAAGTTATTTACGACATGTTATCACCACCTACGAGGAAATGCTATATACAAACAACCCTAAAACAAGATATGTGTAGCCTAAGCAAGGAAAACTTGTCTTTGGCAGCCCGAGTTTGTTTGTGTAGGAATAAATTTCAGCAAAAATTAATTTAAGTAAATAAAATAAATAACAAAATTTAATTTTATAGAATTTTTGTAGATTGATTAAAAGATTGTGATTGTGGCCATCATGAAAAATTCTTCATGAAAATGATCATGAACGAATCTCCATCCTTTATTACACTTTGTAACTTATTATATGTCTAATCTAAAGGTCAAAAGTCTTTCATGATCATTTTCATGAAATATTTTTCATGATACCCAGCATTTCATCCTTTTCAATGGTGATTGAGAAATTCGAACGTCCTATCTCTAGGGTACAACAATCACTATAAGCAAATATAGCACTCTCTTTTATTGTATAACTAACCAGAATTATGTTTTTCACTCACAAGAACTTAGACACGAATGAGGATTGAATGTACGGAAGAATGGATGGAGTTTTTGGAATTTTTGAATTTAAAAAAAAAAAATTGAAATAGAGGCAACCTTTATATGGGCTTTGTTGGCACTTGTTCGGCTTGAACATAAAATTCATGAAGAAGGGACATGATCGAAGGGAGGTAAAAAATAGATGACTGTTCGCTGGTACTGCAGATGTTCGAAGAATACAAGTGTACGAGCAAGAAATAATTGTCTCGTATAATCCTGTTGATCAAGTCTGCGCTCCTTCTAACGTCGTCGCTTTACTCCTTGAAAACACAAACATAAGCTAGTCGGTGGATGTATGCCGGATACCTCTCTGATGCCTAAGTCAACAAAATAGATAAATAGACAAAAGCTCTGTGTATTCGAGAATCAAAATTGTGTTACCTCTACATAGGTTATGTTGTGAGCTTTTATAGGTTCCGTGTGGCATAATCTTACTAGGACTCTTATTCCTCCATGTAGAGTTCTCTTAGGAATCACATTCCTGAAAGATAATGCTTATCTTTTAACACCCCCCTCACTGCTTAAACCAAGTGAGATGGTTTTACCTCGGTAGTATGAAAAAACGACCGGGCTAACAATGCTTCTTTGTCATACTCAAACCAGCACCTTCACATGCAACTCATAGCTCGACCTTTGTTCACCAATACCTCGGTTGTATCCATTAAAGACCGAGCTAAATACAGCAAACTCTGACCGCGCTAACCATAGCAAGGTCAACCTCAAAAAGCCATAACACCTTGGTCTAAAACACTGTGGCCGAGATAATTACCACTCCGACCAAGGTGGCTGAGCTAACTACAAGGCTCCTTTTGGACCGAGCTAACTACAAGGCCTTTTTACTCAACATTTCTTATCGTGGCCCACAGAATGGCCCATTACCTAGCTCGGCCCAATTTATTTATAAATTACCCTCTCAATTGCCCCTTAATTCCATCTACGCAGCATGATTGGGATTACCCGTCACAAGCCGAGCTAAAAACTTTAGCTTTTAAACCGAGCTAAACTCACACCGGGCTACTAATCTGTCCGGTGAAAACATCTCTTCAGTCGTTGTAACTGAATCGCTTTCTATTCCATGGACACGTGGCAGACTCTCATTGGCCCAGCGTAGCTGTCGCGCCGTCCTCGTACTCCGAAAATTTGAACAGTCCCGCCCTTTTCACACGTCTTTATACAAAAAAACCCTACATTTCGAATCAACTTCTCTTACTATTCATCTTTTCTATCTCCGTTCTTCTGAGCTTTTAAAATACAATGCCTGTGAATCTCTTCCTTGTGATCTCGAACTTCATCTTTACGTCTTCAAACTGTAAATAACTCAATCCCATTTCCTTTTTGTTTCTCTAGTTTCTGTTGTATGTAGCATACTATCCACATGTTTCTCAAAACGCACATACTATTTTTGTTTCCATTTTTCTAGGAAAAACCATGTAATAGAACCATTGTATTTACGAATAATCTGAAGAATGATGCGTTTGATCCGAAATCACACTTCAACTGAACTAGGAAGTTGTTTGTATTAGGTGCGTACCTAGCAAAACTGAACAACCGAACTAGGACTTCATTCCATACATGTAGTTTCAAATAGGTCTAAGTACCTTCTGTTTCACTTAGCCGAGCTAGCGAACTGTATTAGGTTTGCGTAATGCCGCACTAGAAAGCTTCAACCACCGACTGGGCTAAAATTTGGGGCCAAACCAACTCCCTTACTTAGTCAAAAATCGAACTAAGAATGTTGCACCATAAGCCACAATCGGGCTACAAACTTCTCATTTACTTAACCGGGCTAAAGTCCCTCGCTCAAGCCGCACTAAAAATGATATACCCCGCGTAGCCAAGGTAGGACACCATTTATTCTGCCTGTGTTTTTTTTAACGCGGTCCAACGATCTGTGCTTAACACTTTTCTTTTTCACTTTGCAGACTTGGGTTGGCCAAGCACTCCCTTAAACGCTCAACCGAGCTACTCAACGTCATCTCTCCACCGAGCCAGTACTCCAGCTAATTTATACATAATTTAAGACCGCATGGGTAAATATAGGTTTCTAGTAAACTCACCAGGGGCTATGGCCGAGTTCCGAAGGGACTACCATATCCCTGATGTCGTCTATCTTAGTTTAGCCGAGCTAGACGCCATACCCTGGGAAAAACCGGGCTTCGTTCCCTTCACCCTTCTTTCTATTGTAGAAACCGGACTCCGATTCCCTGTGCAGCCTCTTCTTTGTGAATTCCTCAGACAAACAAATCTCTGCCCTACCCAGCTTTCCACAAACTCATATCGAATAATAAATGGCATCGCCGAGCTAAACCGCCGACTTGGCCTCAACCTCAGTTTAGCTAAGATATTTCACCAATATTCTCTAGTCCAAAACGAAGACGGCTGGGTTTATTATTTAAGAATAAGGCGCCGCCGTGAAAAGATAATAAAGAACACCCCGGATAAGGACGTTAATGACAACGATTTTTTCTAGACTTCTGGGAATTTTGAAGACCATGAGGCCCAGATCCCAGGCGACCGAATTAACTGGAACAAATGAGTCGTCGGTATAGCTACCTCGGCTTAGTTTTGTGCTTTCTTTACCATTGATTTCATTTTCAACCGGCCTAACCGTTGTCTTTTCCATTTATGCAGATTTGAACCATCTCAAGTCTTAGTACAGCTACCCCAACCTAGACGCACTTCGCGCCGCATTACGATATCCCAATTGTAGCTGGGCTGAGCTACTCAACTTCGAGCCGACCTACAGATACAGCAGTAGGAGGAAGACCAGGGTGATAGACTTCCTCTTGGGGCCCTCTCCTGAACCTGATCCAACCTTGCCTGAAATCAACCTGATCCCACTAACTGCTGAACAAGAAATGGCGAAGAAGAGAGCGGTAAGGGCCCTCATCACCGAGACAAACCAACCCAAGGTACCACAAGCTGGTCAAACACAACCGGCCGTGGTTGCCCTTCCAACCGCTCAACCCTCTTCATCTCGGCCAAGCAAGAGTGCCCGGACTTCCACAACCAAGCCGTGCCTCATCAATGAAGAAGACACCATTCTCCCCCAAACCACACAACCGAGCCCAGAGCCCGCGGGTTCTGACCGAGCTACCTCCTCTAAATGGGTGCCAAAGATCACCTACAAGAACCGCGCTATCACTGATTCTGACTCAGTGGTTGCAAAAAAAGACCATTTGTTGGCCTCTAATCTTGCCAAGGGCGTCTACCTTCCAGCCGATATGGAGCACCACGATCACCTTACCGAGCTGAAGGCCATTCGCTCGACAACAAAGTCAATGGTGCTGGTAAGTTTTCTCCTTTCTCTTGCCTTAATTTCTACATCTGTTTGCTTGGTTTTTCTCAAAATTTGTTTCTCTCCTTTTGCAGGCCTTACAGAAGAACCACGTCGCTCATAAGCGCGTGTTGGAGCTTCGAAAAACCACAAGGCAGGCTGTGGCAGAGGCAGATGCTAAATCGACCGAGCTAGAAGAAGCCAAGAAAAAAATGGCTGAGCTACATACCGAGGTGGCCTACCTGACCAGTCTTGTCAGCTCGGCTGAAGCTGATAAGCAAAAGGCTGCGGTCGTGCTGAAAGACAAATATCTGCGCGAGCTGGCCAAGCTCGAGAAAAAAAAGAATGATGAAATCGCCCAGTTGGAGAAGAGCGTGGAAGATACTGAAAACCAGGGCTACAAGGAGGGGGAGGACACCTACATCCAACAATGCGAGGCTGCCAAAGATATATTCTTAAAATGTGGATAAAAGGCGGCGGTAACGCAGCTCTTTCTTAGCCAAGAGACTAAGGTCTTCCTCAACCCTCCTCCACATTTTATACCGAGCTACATGGCGGAGTATGCCCACGCCATTCAACAAAAATTTCTTCAAGATGATGATGAAGAAGAGGCCCCAGAGCCCGACAATGCCCCGGTTATCGCCAATGATCCTGTCGTTCAGTCAGCTCGGGTGGAGCCACCGATGGAAGACTTGGTTGAAAGTGTGACCGAGCTACCTGCTGAAACCGAGCTTCAAGTTGAACTGGATGCGGATCTTGACGACCTTTTGCTTGATCTTGTATTTTCTTCTTTTTACTTTTGCAAAGAATGTGTAACCGGGCTAAGGCCCCATCTTTTGTACCTTTGATTTGCATTTTGAATGAAATCTCCTCTTGTTTCAACTGTTAGTTCGGTTAACTGCCATGCCATGCTTGCATTTACTTTCCATTTGTAATCTGAATGCAGTATAACATTTTTTGGCCGAGATACCTATCTCGGTTCTAACCTTGAGACCTTATCTGGTCATACCAGCCAACCTCTTCAACCTAGGTTGTTACCTTGGCTGAAGATTACCAAAAGTTATTATTCCAGCTAACCATTATTCAGCCTTGATCCTTATCTCGGCTGAAGAGTACTAAGTATTGGTTACTCCAGCAACAACTCTTTAGCCTAGATTCTTATCTCGGCTGAAGAGTACTAAGTGTTAGTTTTTCCAGTCAACCACTCTTTAGCCTAGATCCTTATCTCGGCTGAGGAGTACTAAGTGTTGGTTTTTCCAACCAACCTCTTCAGCCTAGATCCCTATCTCGGCTGAAGAGCAATAAATGTTGATTTTTCCAGCCAACCACTCTTTAACCTAGATCTTTATCTCGGCTGAAGAGTACTAAGTGTTGGTTTTTCCAGCCAACCACTCTTTAGCCTAGATCCTTATCTCGGCTGAAGAGTACTAAGTGTTGGTTTTTCCAGCCAACCTCTTCAGCCTAGATCCCTATCTCGGCTGAAGAGCAATAAATGTTGGTTTTTCCAGCCAACCTCTTCAGCCTAGATCCTAATCCTAGCAGAAGAAAGTACAAAGTTGGTTATTCCTGCCAACCTAGAGCCAAGTGTTTGGTTATTCCTGCCAAACTTCCTGCAGCCTCGATCCTTATCTTGGCTTAGGAAAAGTAAGTGTTGATTTTTCTAGCCAACCTCTTCAGCTCAGATCCTGATCCTAGCTGAAGAGAGTGCAAAGTTGGTTGTTCCGACCAACTCTGCTTTCAATGCCCCTAGCTTACTAAAACAACTTTTACAGAAGGAAATAACTATGCTGAAAAGAAAACTACTTGTTTTATTGAGGAAAAGAAAAATTACAAGTACTTTTAAAAAAAAGTTAAAAATAAAATAGTTTGAGATTGGCAGTGTTCCATGGCCTGGGAATGGCTTTGCTGTCTTCATCTTCCAAGTGGTATGCCCCATTTCCTGCTAATCCAACCACTTTGTAAGGTCCTTCCCAATTGGGCCCTAACTTACCATCTCTGGGTACCAGGGTGTTTCACATTACTTTGCGCAGCACCAAATCTCCAATCTTGAATTGCCTTGGATGTACTGTCTTGTTATATTTTTTAGATAACTCCTGCTGGTATGAGGCAATATGAACCAGCGCTCTTTCTCTTATTTCTTCTGCAAAGTCGAACTCCAATGCTATGGCTTCTCCATTTAAGTCTGGATCAAAATTTTCACTTCTAATTGTGGGGAGGCCGACTTCCAGTGGGATTACTGCTTCCATGCCATATGTCAAGGAAAAAGGTGTTTCTCTAGTAGACCGTCGAGGTGTGGTACGATAAGCCCATAAAACATGAGGGAGCTCCTCCACCCACTTGCCTTTTGCTTTCTCCAGCCTTTTCTTCAATCCATCTAAGACGACTTTGTTTGATGCTTCCGCCTGGCCATTTGCTTGGGGGTATGCC
Source organism: Camellia sinensis (assembly GCF_004153795.1). Lineage (NCBI taxonomy): Eukaryota > Viridiplantae > Streptophyta > Magnoliopsida > Ericales > Theaceae > Camellia > Camellia sinensis. Next base: position 601,468 of record NW_021025732.1, on the reverse strand, counting down.
GGTGTAGAGTTCTAGAATTCTATCTTTTATTCATCACAGAAGCCTCTAAAAATTTTACAATCGAACTGAGTGCTGTTGTCAGATATTAGAGCTTTTGGTATGCCGAATCGAGTGATGATATTCTGCCAGGTGAACTTCTTCACATCTTTCTCCTTTATTGATGCTAGTGCTTCTGCCTCCACCCACTTTGTGAAGTAGTCTGTTGCCGCAAGAAAGAACTTTATGTTGTCAAGTACCGTCGGAAGTGGTCCTACTATGTCCAAGCCCCACATTGCGAAGGGCCATGGGCTAGTTAATGGTAGAAGCTCTCTAGCTGGTTGATGTATTTGGTGTGCGAACTTCTGACATTTCTCGCACTTCTTGACATACTTCTCTGAATCTGCTTGCATGTAAGGCCATTAATATCCCTACGAAATTGCTCTGTAGGCCAATGATCTTCCCCCTTGGTAGCTTCCGCATACGCCTTCGTGTATCTCGAACAAGAATGCCTCAACTTTGCTGGGATGGACGCATTTCAAGTAAGGTCCTGTGAAGGATTTTTTGTACAAGGCCATTGATGGGGAGAGCCAAAATCGCTGCGACTTTGCTCTAATCTTGTTGGCTTCTTTCTTCTTTTCGGGTAAGACGACGTCTTTTAAGAACATTATAATGGGATCCATCCATGAAGGGCCTAATTCGGCGCAACATACCTCAGCTACTTCGGGTTCTTCAATGCTTGGTCTTGGTAAGTAGTTAATCAGTAACGGATGTGGGATGGATGTATCTGCCATCGAAGGGAAGCTTGCTAGTTCGTCTGCTCTGTTGTTTTCTTCTCAGCCAATCTGCTCTATCCGCACTACTTCGAACTTCATGATCTCTTTTCTGACTAACTCTTGGTACTTAGCCATCCTTTCATCCTTTGCCTCGTAATCGCTTGAAATTTGGTTTACCACTAGCTGTGAGTCACTGTAAACCATTAGCTCGGTGGCCTTCATGTAGAGTGCTGATTTTAGTCCTGCCAGAAGCGCTTCATACTCCGCTTCGTTGTTTGATGCTGGGAAGCCAAGGTTGACTGCTTGTTCCACTATTAGGCCATCCGGTGAGATAAGGACTATGCCAAGTCCTACATCGTGCCTGTTGGACGCTCTATCCACAAAGAGATTCCACATCTCTCCAACGAACAACTTCCAACAAGTAGAGGGATCGGATGATGCGTTGGGGTCATGAGTGTTACTGGTATTTTCTTCCAAGTCCACACTTACTGTTTGCCCCTCACTATCTGATTGTACAAAGTTTTTACTTGTTGATGAATCTTTGCTTGGTGATTAAGGCTAAAATGTACATCATTGAGGCCGTTAATTAGAATCTCTTAACTTCACTTGTTGGTCAAACTGTATACTTTATGTGTGTTGAGTGTCAATCAGGTTGTACATCGTCGAAGCATAAAATGAGCAAAAAGACAGAATTTGGGCAGAGTTGACTTTCCTGCACGTGCGTTGACTTTTTCCGCACGTGCGTTGACTTTCCTACACGTGCGTTGACTTTTTCTGAGAAAGTCAAACTGACGTTTTAAACCTGTTTGGACGAGATTGGAAGTATAAAAAGGCAAGTAAAAGGCTGGATTAGGGTTCGGAAGTTGTTTGGACCTAAAAGGGGAGGCTAGGGTTTGGAAGGGAGGAGAAAAAAAAGCTCCAAGGATGTCTCCCATGGTGGTTCCTTCTCCTTCTACCTCCTTCCACTCCTCCATGAGTGGCTAGTCTTCTTTTCTAGGGTTTTGATGAAACCCTAGCCATGTAATTATGCAGTTTTCTTTTTGATTTTTAATTATGTAAAGGTTTGAACATTTGTATGGTGATTTAGAAGTTTGATTTATATAATTTTCATTATTCTTTCGAATGTTTGACTTTCTGTGATTGTTAAATGGTATCCATACAATTGTTTTCTTTTCCTTCACATTCAAGGTATGGGACGAACCATACTACGAGGAACGAGTCATATCACTACCTTAGTTTAGAGTGAACGGTTCGTATTACTTGAGATGGTTCGTGCTCGTATATTGAATGTTATGATCTTCTTGTTAAATGCTTTGAGCTTGTAGTTGCGAAGCATTAATCCGTTCAAACCATAGCATAATTGATTTCAATTGGAAACCCTAATTACATGGCTAGTGGTGAATTCTCTACCCTAGGATTGTTCCCCAATTTAGTAGATCCAATTTCATTTATTATTGATAATTTAATTCCTTAGTTTAATTTATTCGTTATTAAATTAGGCTATGATCAATCAATCTTTTCATCAAAATTAATTTAGGAATTTAACAATTAAATTAGTTTAATTTCACAATAGTCCCTGTGGATCGATACCTGGACTTGCCATTATTCTGATAGAATTTGGTATAGTTTAGTATTTAATTTTAG
>NW_021025732.1:578719-597078 GCF_004153795.1 Camellia sinensis | reverse complement strand
TCATAATCATATGGTTAAGGATACAAGGCGTTTCACGCCGAGCGTTACACTTTTCCCGCTCGAGTAGCAGGTGTACTCAGAGTACGCTCGAGCGCTAACGTCTTCTCGAGCGTGGGTCCAAATTGGAATTTTTCAGAGTGAACCTCCAAGCTCAAATTTCAACATTTAAAGCATCAATTCGATTCTTTGGGCCAATTTTTTGGAAAACACTTTAAAAACTCATAATATTGACATGTTTCAAAGATCAATTTGCAAATCAAAACCCAAAGGTAGTTCAACTAAACGCAAATCCAAACAAAACTTCATGAACATAATGTATATGTAACATGCAAGTGTTCAATTGAAATCAAGGCTTCAAATACTTGATCAAATGAGTCAATTCACCGAAAAACATGATGAATTCATGGACCATAGCTAGAATCTAGACATGCATGTGAGGATTTCCATGAAATCAACCTCAAAACTCAACAATGTGTACATGCATGCATGAATTAGCTCATAATTCAACTCTTCAAATTAATCCTTGATTTTAAACTCTAAATTACCATGAACCATGCAAGATACAATTCAATCCATAATTAAGAGGAAGAACTCCCTACCTTAAATCTTGAATTCTGGGTGTAGGAGCCTAACTTCTCACATTTCCTTCAAATTCTCCTAAGTTCCAAGCAAAACTCCTTGTTGAATTCAACTTCTCCTAATTCTCTCTCTCACTCTCACGTTTGGTCTTACAAAGATGAACAAATGATGTATCCAACATGAATGAGGTAGCAAAGGGGATGGTCTAGTGTCAAGCCACTAAGTGGCAATTATGTAAATAACTTGAACAATGCGATTTAGCTTTATTTAATCTAATTTAATCATACCAAATCAAATTTCAATTAAATCTACCATAAAATCACATAAATTCTAATCAACATAAAATACCAATCAATTTCAGATTCGGCCACCGATAAGGCCTCCAATTCACTATTCGAGATTAAAACATGAACAGATCAATTAAGTAATCAAACAGATAGAAATGCGTTTAAAATAGTATACTCATGCAATCAATTCAGAATTTCAGTCAAATCAATTACTTATCATGCTTAATTACAGATTAGCATTAATCAGAGATGAGGGTTGTCACAGTCTTCCCCCCTTAAAAGAGTTTGGTCCCCAAACTCGAATTACCTTCGTTTTGGTAGAATACTGGATTCAGGGGGAACAGTTCAGGATATCTCTTTAACATATCATCTTCTCTTTCCCAAGTGGCATAAATGCCACCATGGTTTTGCCAATCAACTTTTACCAACGGGATTTCTTTATTTCTCAACTTCTTAATTCGTCAGTTTACAACCTGAATAGGCCGTTCTTCATAAGTGTAGTCATCACTTAGCACTACACGGGTAGGCTCAATAACATGGAAGGGATCCCGAAGATAATCCCTCAGCATCGAAATATGGAAGACATTATGCATATGCTCCATTTCAAGAGAAAGCGCTACTTGATACGCCACCGGATTAATCTTTTCGATGATTTCATACGGTCCGACATACCTTGATGCTAGCGTACCCTTGACCCCAAATCGGGTCTGGCCTTTCATCGGTGTCACTTTAACAAAAACATGATCACCTATTTCGTATATCCTGTCTCGCCTTCGAACATCCGCATAACTTTTCTGTCAGCTTTATGCGGTTTTCAATCTTTGCTAAATCAGTTTCACCTTTTCTGTGGTTTTTTGTACAATTTCGGGCCCAAGCAAACGCCCATCTCCAACTTCTGCCCAGCAAATAGGAGATTGACATTTCCTGCCATATAAAGCCTCGAAAGGTGTCATACCAATGCTCGAGTGAAAACTGTTGTTGTAGGCAAATTCAGCTAAAGGTAGATGACTTTCCCAATTTCCCTGGAAATCAAGAGCATACATCCGCAGTAAATCTTCCAGAGTCTGGATGGTTCTTTCTGACTGGCCATTCGTCTGAGGATGATATGCACTACTCAGTCTCAGTTCAGTACCCAATGCAGTTTGTAGACTTCGCCAAAATCTCGATGTGAACTTCGAGTCCCTGTCAGAGGCAATAGACACAGGCACTCCATGCAGTTTAACAATCTCATCAATATAAATTGTAGCCAATTTGTCCGCATTATAGATTGTTTTGACATGTAAGAAGTGAGCAGATTTAGTCAATCTATCAACAATAACCCAAATTGAGTCCATGCCTTTACTGGAGCGAGGTAAACCAACTATGAAATCCATAGTGATATGTTCTCATTTCCACTCCGGTATTGGTAAGGGCTGCAATAAGCCTGCGGGTCGTTGATGTTCAACTTTAACTTGTTGGCAATGAAGACATTTCGATACAAAGTCAGCAATCTCTTTCTTCATTCCCGGCCACCAGAAATTCAGTTTCAAGTCTTAGTACATTTTCGTATTTCCCGGATGGATGGAAAGTTTCGAATTGTGGCCTTCCTGCAAAACTCGTCTTTTCAATTCAGAATCATTCGGTACACACAATCTTCCCTGAAATTTCAACACATTTTTCTCAAACTTAAAGTCCGGCCTCGGTTTGGACTCCCGTTCATCAATGATCTTTTTCAAAAAGTGATCTTGTTGTTGTTTCTCTTTAATCTCCTCAATCAGTGCCGGTTGAGCAGAAATAGCGGCTAAGGTTCCACCTTGTTCACGCAAAACAATCTCAACTTCAAATTTTTCAAGGTCACATAGCAATTCTTTTTGCCCGGTGAGTAGACAGGCTAAGTTTCCAATTGACTTCCGGCTGAGTGCATCAGCAACGATGTTAGCTTTCTCTAGATGGTACAAAATTTGCAAATCATAATCTTTTATCAGTTCTAACCATCTCCGCTGCCTCATGTTCAGTTCTTTCTATGTGAAGAAGTACTTCAAACTCTTATGGTCTGTGTACACCTCACATGTTGCCCCATAAAGGTAGTGATACCAGATTTTCAATGCAAACACTACTGCAGCAAGTTCTAAGTCATGGGTCGGATAATTTTTCTCATGCGGTCTCAGTTGTCGGGAAGCATATGCAATAACTTTACCATTCTGCATCAAAACACATCTCAAACCCTTATAAGAAGCATCATTAAATACAATAAATCCATCCGTACCTGAGAGTAATGTGAGAATCGGTGCAGTCACAAGTCGAGTTTTTAACTCTTGAAACGCTGATTCTCTCTGGTCAGTCCAGTTAAATGGTATCCCTTTTTGAGTCAACTGAGTCAATGGTAAGGCAATTTTGGAGAAGTCCTTCACAAACCTTCTGTAATACTCGGCTAAGCCTAGGAGCTTCGAACTTCAGTAACATTAGTCGATCTAGGCCAATTCACCACTGCTTCAATTTTCTGTGGGTCAACTGTAATGCCATCCTTACTAATCACATGACCTAAAAACATAACATTATCTAGCCAAAATTCACATTTTGTCAGTTTTGCATAGAGTTTTTGTTCTCTTAAGGTCTGTAAGGCAATTCTCAAATGATGTTCATGTTCTTCTTCACTTTTGGAGTAAATCAGAATGTCATCTATAAAAACAACTACAAATTCGTCGAGGAATGGTTTAAAAATTCTGTTCATAAGGTCCATAAATGCAGCAGGTGCATTAGTAACTCCGAAAGGCATAACAAGGAATTCATAATGTCCGTACCTCGTTCGAAAGACAGTCTTTTCAATGTCCTTAGGTTTGACTTTCAGCTAGTGATATCCAGATCTAAGGTCAATTTTGGAAAAAACCTGGGCACCCTGTAACTGGTCAAATAAATCATCAATACGAGGTAATGGGTATTTGTTTTTCACTGTTACCTTGTTCAATTCACGGTAGTCAATGAAAAGTCTCAGTGAGCCGTCTTTCTTTTTCACAAACAAAACTAGTGCGCCCCACAGTGAAGTACTGGGCCTGATGAACTTAAGGGGGATGCGGGTCAATGGTGGAAGTTCATGAGAGGCTGTGTTGGTGGTACTTGGGAGGCTTTTGTAGATGCTTTCCAGGAGAAATTCTTAACCCCAACTGTCAGGGAGAAACTGAGGGACTAGTTTTGTCAGCTCAAGCAGCTGAGTTTATCAGTGGCCAAGTTTGAGGCCGTATTTACTAGTTTATCCAGGTTCGCACCTGAGCTTGTGGCGTCTGAGGAACGCCGTTGCATCGAGTTTGAGAGGAAGTTGAGGCATAGCCTTAAGATGAGAGTTGGGGGATCCATGATCCGGGAGTATAGGCGTCTTGTGGATGCCGCGACCCATATGGAGACTATGATGGAGGAGGAGGAGAGGATGAGAATGAGGGGCTCTAAGAGGAGTCAGAATGGCCAGGGAGATAGTAGGAGGCAGAGAAGTTCTAACCCTCAGCAGTCCCAGAGTGCTTTGGTGAGATCTACCTTTCCAGTACCGAGTTCGGGTTCTGAGAGAGGCAGCTAGGGAGACTTTACCTGTTTCAAGTGTGGTCAGCTAGGCCGCAAGTCTCCAGCTTGCCCGCAGAGGGGAGGAGGTCAAAGAGCAGCTTCATCTTCGGCTCGACCTCAGAACCAAAGTCAAGGCAGAGGCCGGTCATCCTCTTGTTACCAGTGTGGTCAGGCAGGGCACCTGAAGAGGTTCTGCCCACAGTTGGGTGGTACACCCGGTGCATCTAGTTCGAGACAGACGCAAAGTTCGCAGCCAGCACAGTCTATTCACGCCTAGAGAGCCAATCAGGGGGCTTCATCGTCTCATTCTGTGCACCAGTCTTTTGCTCCGAGAGGTAAACAGGTAGATCAGGGGTCTACAAGGCGTGTGTATGCTGTTACCGCGCAGGATCTAGTACCGGCTCCATCTGTTGTGAGAGGTACCTTTTTATTTTGTAACTCAGTTGCCAATGTATTGATTGATACGTGTGCATCTCATTCCTTTATATCTGCTGTATTTGCATCTGTTTTAGGGTTGGAGTTGGCACAGTTAGCATCTCCTATATGTGTTGTATCGCCTGTTGGGGGCAAATTGATTTTGAAACACGGATGTAGAGGTTATGATATAGAGGTCGCCGACCGCCGGTTTCCATTTCCTTTTGTAGTTATGCCTATGTCGGGTTTTGATGTTATTTTGGGTATGGACTGGTTATCGTCATACCGGGCAGTTATTGATTGTTACCACCAAAGGGTCACTGTATGTACCATGAGCGGGGAGTGCTTCCATTTCTTGGGGAATCGGGTTGGCAGTGTGTTACCACCAATATATGATCCACGAGGGCGGAGTGAGCTTAGTGGTCTCCTCGCTAGCTTTATGAGTGGTAAGTGTGATGAGACCCAGACTGTATTACCGAGAGTGGTTTGCGAGTATTTCGATGTTTTTCCCGAGGGCCTTGTTAGTTTGCCACCACATCGAGAGATCGAGTTCTCTATTGACCTAGCGCCCGACACGGCACCGATTTCAATGGCACCTTACCGTTTTGCCCCAACCGAGTTGAGTGAGTTGAAGATTCAATTCCAGGAGTTGCTAGATAAGTGTTTTATTCACCCTAGTGTTTCACCGTAGGGAGTACCGGCCTCTTTGCTAAAAAAAAAGATGGTGCCTTGAGACTTTGTATTGATTACCGGAAATTGAATCGAGCTACAGTTAAGAATAAGTACCCTATGCCTCGTATCGATGATTTGTTTGACCAGTTGAAGGGTTCCCGTTGTTTCTCTAAGATAGATCTGAGATCGGGTTACCACCAATTGAGGGTCAGGGAGGAGGATATTTCGAAGACGGCATTCCGTATGCGGTATGGCCACAATGAGTTTCTGGTGATGCCTTTTGGGCTCACCAATGCACCGGCAGTGTTTATGGATTTGATTAACCGGATATTCCGAAAATTCTTAGATCGTTTTGTAATCGTTTTCGTAGACGACATCTTGATTTATTCACCTTTGGAGGAGGAGCACGAGGAACACTTGAGAGTGGTGCTTGAGTTGCTTAGAGCCCATAGGCTGTACGCCAGGTTTGGGAAGTGTGAGTTCTGACTAGGAGAGGTCAAGTTCTTAGACCATGTGGTTTCCGGAGAAGGGGTGTCTGTTGATACATCCAAGATTGAGGCAGTGCAAGATTAGGCACAACCTAAGAGCGTTTTTGAGATCCGTAGTTTTCTGGGATTAGCTGGGTATTACCGTCGGTTTGTGAAAGATTTCTCCAGGCTAGCTTCATCGTTAACTAGATTGACGCAGAAAGGGGTCAAATTTGTATGGAGTGAGACTTGTGAAAAGTCATTCCAAGAGTTGAAAGTTAGATTGACCACCGCTCCTATTTTGATTATTCCAGAGAGAGGTTTGGGTTATGCGGTTTATTGTGATGCCTCACGAGAGGGTTTGGGTTGTGTGTTGATGCAAGAGGGGAAAGTGGTTACCTATGGCTCGCGTCAATTGAAAATACACGAGAAGAATTACCCTACACATGACCTAGAGTTAGCAGCTGTGATTTTTGCCTTGAAGATTTGGAGGCATTACCTCTATGGTGAGAGATTCGAGGTATTCTCGGATCATAAGAGTCTGAAGTATCTGTTTACACAGAGGGACTTGAATTTGAGGCAAAGAAGGTGGATGGAGTTCATTGAGGATTACGACTTCGAATTGCACTATCACCCAGGTAAGGCCAATGTTGTGGCCGATGCCCTTAGCAGAAAATCCATTAGTGATGTAGCTTGTATAGCCATCCGGGAGTGGGAGATGTTGGGTGCACTTTGCGAGTTCGATTTGATTCTGGGCGAATCCGTTGAGGCTGCGGCCTTGTTTTCTGTAGTTGCGCAACCCACACTTGTGAAACGAGTGTTAGAGGCACAGGGAGGTGACCTTGAGGTAGAATCCCTTCGAGAGAAGATCCCCAGTGGGAAGGCTGAGAGGGTTTGTCTGTGTATCCCGACCTGAGTGTGAGATACCGAGATCGCTTGTTTGTGCCGGAGTCTTGCCGAGAGGAAGTACTCTGAGAGTTTTACCATTCACGCCTTGCGGTGCATCCGAGAGGCACTAAGATGTATTGAGATTTGGGTCGCCAGTTTTGGTGGCGGGGTATGAAGAAGGATGTGGCAATTTTTGTGTCCAAGTGCCTTACTCGTCAGCAAGTGAAGGCCAAGCATCAGAGGCCAGCGGGTTTGTTACAACCCTTGCCTATAGCCGAGTGAAAGTGGGAGCATGTCACTATGGACTTCGTTATAGGTCTTCCGAGGACTCAGCGGGGTAGTGATGCTATTTGGGTGGTTGTAGACCGGTTGACTAAATCAGCGCACTTTATCCTTATACGCGTGAGAGATTCGGTAGATCATCTTGTCGACTTGTATATTTCGGACGTAGTGAGGTTGCACGGGGTCCCAGTGTCGATCGTCTCTAATAGAGATCCACGTTTTACTGCTAAGCTGTGGCAAAGTTTGCAGAGTGCCTTGGGCACTAAATGGACCTTTAACACAACTTATCATCCTCAGACTGACGGGCAGTCCGAGCGCACTATTCAGATCCTTGACGATAGGCTTCGAGGTTGTGTCCTTGACTTTAGTAGGTCGTGGGAGAGGCACTTGCCCTTGGTGGAGTTTGCCTACAGCAACAGTTTTCAATCCAGTATCGGTATGGCACCGTTTGAGGCCTTGTATGGCCGACCGTGTAGGTCTCCAGTATGTTGGGCCGAGGTGGGTGATGCACCTTTGTTGGGCCCGGAGTTGGTGAGGGAAACGACGGAGAAAGTTGAGCTTATCCGTAGGAGGCTTGTTACAGCCCAGAGTCGCCAAAAGAGTTATGCCGACCGTAGGAAGAGGCCTTTGGCATTTGAGGCGGGTGATCATGTTTTTCTGAAAATATCACCTAGGCGGGATTGATGAGATTTGGGAAGAGTGGGAAGTTGTCCCCTCGGTTTATAGGCCCTTTCGAGATCCTTGAGGGGATTGGTGAGGTTGCCTACCGTTTAGTTTTGCCGCCGTAGTTGCTCGGGGTGCATGACGTGTTTCATGTCAGTATGCTTCGGAAGTACGAGCCGGATCCATCACATGTATTGGATTGGACCGACTTAGAGGTTGACGAGGATGCCTCGTATGAGAAGAGGCCGGTTCGGGTCTTGGATAGGCGGGATCAAGTCTTGCGAGGCAAGACCATTCCCTTGGTAAAAGTTTTGTGGAAACATCACGGAGTGGAGGAAGCCACTTGGGAACGTGAGTTGGAGGTCCGTGAGAAATATCCGGACTTGTTTGTTAATACATAATCATGCATTGGGAATTTTGTAATATTGATAAACTTTAAGAGCATTAAATATGTCTTAAGTTGTAAAACATTGTGAATGTTTTGGTTTTTGGAAATATTGTGGAACTTGCCTTGTAATGGAAGTTTATTTTAACATTGCATATGTTAATTCTGTTTTAGAAATGCAAATATAATATTGGCATTGAATTTGTTTTGTGATGCATATTGATAATGCATGTTGGAGATTATATTGGAATCTGCCTCTGGAAAAGAGATGGGATGATCGGTATTGGGTCAAGTTGATGAATGTTGGTTGGTAATGTTATTGAGAATTGAAGAAAACTTGTTTTTTTTTAAAACTTGCACTTAATTTTGGGGACGAAATTCCTTAAAGGGGGAAGGTTATAGCGATCCCAGTTTTCCTTTCCTTTGATTATTGCATTCCGGACTTGGTCCGTGGTTATGTTGTCGTTTTATTCTCATTTACATCCTTTATTCGTTGTATTTGGGTCTTGGGTTGTGTTGGGCATGTTTCGAACAGGTTAGTTGAGCTTTAGTCCCATTCCTTGTTGCCCAGATTTTTGGTGGTCTGCTCGAGCGGGTCCCTTTGCGCTCGAGCAGGGTTTACACACCTTCAGCATTCTGTGCCTCTGCAAAACTTCTGCAGGTGTGTTTTTCATGCTCGAGCGGATTTCCTTACGCTCGAGCGGGTCGCGCTCGAACGGGCCTCTTGGCACTCGAGCGGGTGTTCAATGTCTGTAAAAATACTGGATGAGGGTAATCTACGCTCGAGCGGGTCTTTTTGCGCTCGAACGGGTCCAATTTTCTATGTTTGACACTCGAGCGTCCTATTCTCCGCTCAAGCGGGATAGTCGTATATCAGATGGCAGCTGGGTGATTTCGAATCATGTTTTACATTTCCTTTCTCTCTCTTACTTTTCTAAACTCTCTTTTGAGAGCTCCTCTCTCTAGAATATACCTTCTCTCTAAGGATTGATCTAGCTTGAGTGATCTATTCCCTTAGTGTCTTTGCAAAGAGTGTAGAGCTTGGTTTGGGCTTCCTATCAATCCGAAAATCTTGGATTTTGGAGCATTTCGTGATTTCCTCATCATCTCCTTTGGGCTTCAAACTTTGAGGTAGGGATAACTACTCATTTATATGATCTTTGACATAAATATTTAGTCATTTTGATTTAATGTTAAAGTTAGGTGATTTTGGGTGTTAGGGTTTCAAATGTATAAAGAAGGGTTTGGTTATTTGACTCATAATGTGTATCTTGGGTCTTAAAATGATGTTGTTGTTGTTGTTTTTGTTGAGGATATTTGGGACCTTTGGGTCATTGTAGAGAAAAAAGGGGAGAAAGTCCTAATTTTTGTATAATCAATTTGGGAATATTATGGATTTATGAAATTGAGTTGGGAATAATGAAATTGGCTCATTGTGTAGTTGAATGGTAGAGTTAGATTTATTAATCACTCACATTTGAAAATGTTGATAATCTATCTATTGGTGTATTTATTATCTGTTTAGAAATAACTGCTTTGGGCTATCGGTGGAGGATAGTCTTAATTGTTGTAGACACTGCATGATGATTAGGTGAATTAAAACTAATCAAGTTGAGTATTCGAATACATGGGTTCTGGGTCCTGCGGATGAAATCTCCGTAAAATGGCCATTCGAAAATAATTACACATGGGTGCTGAATCCTGCGGACGCAAATTCCATAAAATGGCAATTCAAAATATCTATACATGGGTGCCGAATCCCGCGGATGAAATTTTCGTAAAATGGCAATCCGAAAACATCTATACATGGGTGCCGAGTCCCGCGGATGAAATGTTCGTAAAATGGCCATGAGAAAATAATTACACATGGGTACCGAATCTCGCAGACGCAATTTTCGTAAAATGACAGTTTGAAGTATTATTGGCTTGAGATGTAGTCTCGCTTAAGTTGTCTGGCCAGGTTCTGAGCCATGTTTATATGTTGAGTTTTGTTAAGTGAAGGATTATGAAACTGGAATGTACTGTATGATTGGTTTATATGAGTTAGACATTTATCAAGTGCAAATATTTCAGTTATTGCTCATATTATGTTTAGCATATCTCTACTGGACGTTGGCTCACCCTATATGGGACATCATTTTCAGGTACAGGTGTTATGCCACCTCCAAGGACGTAGCTTAGGAGACTTGGGGCTGTCAGACTCCTTTTTGTTGTTTTATTGTATTACATGTATATCAAGCCAAGGGCTTGTTTTGTGTAGAGTTAGTACTCTCTTTTTGTGACCAAGTGTTGACTTGGAAAGTTGTAAGCCTATAGGGCATTTACTTTTGTTGTCAACATATAATACCTTTTGTAAGAATACTCTGATGATTATAATATGAAATCTCTTTTCTTTATCGTGAATGCATGTTATTATGGGTTTATTTTGAGGGCGTTACACAAATGATGTATCCAACATGAATGAGGTAGCAAAAGGGTGGTCTAGTGTCAAGCCACTAAGTGGCAATTAGGTAAATAACTTGAATAATGCGATTTAGTTTTGTTTAATCTAATTTAATCATACCAAATCAAATTTTAATTAAATCTACCATAAAATCACATAAATTCTAATCAACATAAAATACCAATCAATTTCAGATTCGGTCGCCGATAAGGCCTTTAATTCGCTATTCGAGATTAAAACATAAACAGATCAATTAAGTAATCAAACAGATAGAAATGCGTTTAAAACAGTATACTCATGCAATCAATTCAGAATTTCAGTCAGATCAATTACTTATCATGCTTAATCACAGATTAGCACTAATCAGAGGTGAGGGTTGTCACACTGCGTGTTGTGAAACTGCCAGGTACAAAAAGAGCTCTTCACCAGGTATTGGGGTTACTAGCAACGGTGGGGAAGACATGTATTCTTGCAGGCTTTCTAGGGCATGATCGCATTCTTTATCCCACTCAAACTTGGCCTTTAACGCTTGAAAAAATGGTCGACATCTGTCTGACGACCGACTTATGAACCGGTTGAGCGCAGCTACCATACCAGTGAGATACTGCACTTCTTTTGCTGAGTTGGGCCTCTCTAGATCCTGAATTGCTTTGATCTGAGAGGGGTCTGCCTCTATACCTCTGTTGGTTACCATGAAGCCTAGGAATTTGCCAGATCCTACGCCGAACGCATACTTGGATGCATTAAGGCGTAACTTGTTCTTCTTCAGGATCTGAAACATCTCACCTAGGTCCCTGAGATGGTCATTCTCATCCTTGCTTTTGACCACCATATCATTTATGTATGCCTCCATTGTTCTGCCTAACAATAGTTCAAACATCTTGGTGACCATCCGCTGGAATGTTGCCCCTGTGTTTTTTAGGCCAAAGGGCATGACCTTGTAGCAATACAGCCCTCTTAGCATTGTAAAGGATGTGACCTCCTGGTCTGGTTCGTACATAGCGATCTGATGGTAACCTCTGTACGTATCAAGAAAGCTAAGTCAATTGTGTCCTGCCGTTAGGTCTACCAATTGGTTTATCCGCAGTAAGGGAAAGCTATCCTTTGGGCATGCCTTGTTGACTGTTTTGTAGTCCACACAGACACGCCATTTTCCATTCTTCTTTGGGACCACTATAGTATTGGATATCCACTTAGGATAGTGCACTTCTCTGATAGCGCCTGCCTCTAGAAGGTTTTCCATTTCTTCCGCCACTATCTCGGCGTAGTGGAGTGCTGATTTGGGAGTGCGCTGTATAATCGGTTTGGTAGTTTGGTGGACATTTAATTGGTGATAGATGAAGTTTGGGTCAATGCCAGGCATGTTATACGGCGTCCAGGCGAACACTTCGATGTTATAGGTTAAGAATTTCATGACCTCTATCCTCTCAGTGCTGGACAATGATGAGCCGAGCAAAAAGAACTTTTCTGGGTCTTTTTCATCTATCCTTACCTGTACCAAGTCTCCCACTGCCTTCTGTTCAACTGCTTTGCCAACATCTGCGAACATCTCATTGCTCTCAGGTTCTTCCACCATCTGTACATATCCCTTGGCAGCGCGGCTGCCATTTGTTGTGACAAAGCATTGTTTGGACATAATTTGGTCTGCTAAGACCTCTTCAATTACTCTGGCTTCATTGGGAACTGCAATACTTGATGGTAGGTTGATGCTACAAATCGCATGGCATGCAGCCATGTCCTTCCCAAGATTATGTTGTAAGTGGAAGGGACTTTCAATACCTAGAATTACACTTGTTTCGTCATGCTTCCTACTCTGACTGGGAGGATTATCTTGCCCGCTGGCCACTCTGGCATTGAGTTGAATCCGATTAGGGGAGATGTTGCAGGCGCCAAGTCTTTGTCCTCCAGTTTTAATTGTTTGAAGGTTTCATAATACATTATCTCACACGAGCTTCATTGGTCGATCAAAATCCGTTTGATGTCGTAATCCTTGACACGGAGTGTGACGACTATAGACACCCCATTTTTGACCGACCTTGAGACTCAGACGTCACCAGTTGAGCACTTGGTGATATTGCATAATGTGCTCGTTCAGAAGTTTCAGAGTCCTGGCCGTCAGCCCTACCTCCGGATTTCCGAACCCTCTTCTGTGCCTTGCCTCGGTTTGCGAACCAGGCTCGGTTTTCTCTGTTTCTTTTCCTGAGGGGAGGGAGAGGTCCGCCAGTTTTTCCAATGGTAAGTACCTGGTTTTTGTGCCCAGCAATGTCTTGTTGACATAAAAGATGTGCAGATGCTGGATTCCTTCTACTCGGACCAACACTGCGCTAATTGCGTGCTGTGAAACTGCCAGGTACAAAAATAGTTTTTCTCCAGGTATTGGGGTTACTAGCAGTGGTGGAGAAGACATGTATTCTTTCAAACTTTCTAGGGCGCGGTTGCATTCTTCATCCCACTCAAACTTGGCCTTTAATGCTTAAAAAAATGGTCGACATCTGTCTGACGACCGACTTATGAACCGGTTGAGTGCAGCTACTATGCCAGTGAGATGCTGCACTTCCTTGACTGTGTTGGGCCTCTCAAGATCCTGGATTGCTTTAATCTGAGAGGGGTCTACTTCTATACCTCGGTTGGTCACCAGAAAGCCTAGGAATTTGCCCGATCCTACGCCGAATGCACACTTGGATACATTTAGGCGCAACTTGTTCTTCTTAAAAATCTGGAACATCTCACCTAGGTCCTTGAGATGGTCCTTCTCATCCTTGCTCTTGACCACCATGTCGTCTATGTAAGCCTCCATTGTTCTGCCTAACAATGGTTCAAACATCTTGGTGACCATTCGCTGGAATGTTGCCCCTGTGTTTTTTAGGCCAAAGGGCATGACCTTGTAGCAATACAGCCCTCTTGGCGTTGTAAAGGATGTGACCTCCTGGTCTGGTTCGTACATAGCGATCTGATGGTAACCTCTGTACGCATCAAGAAAGCTAAGTCGATTGTGTCCTGCCGTTAGGTCTACCTGTTGGTTTATCCGCGGTAAGGGAAAGCTATCCTTTGGGCATGCCTTGTTGACTGTTTTGTAGTCCACACAGACACGCCATTTTCCATTCTTCTTTGGCACCACTACAGTATTGGATATCCACTTAGGATAGTGCACTTCTCTGATAGCTCCTGCCTCTAGAAGGTTTTCCACTTCTTCCGCCACTATCTCGGCGTGGTGGAGTGCTGATTTAGGAGTGCGCTGTATAATCGGTCTGGTAGTTAGGTGGACATTTAATTGGTGATAGATGAAGTTTGGGTCAATGCCAGGCATGTCATACGGCGTCCAGGCGAACACTTCGATGTTATAGGTTAAGAATTTCATGACCTCTATCCTCTCAGTGCTGGACAATGATGAGCCGAGCAAAAAGAACTTTTCTGGGTCTTTTTCATCTATCCTTACCTGTACCAAGTCTTCCACTGCCTTCTGTTCAGCTGCTTTGCCAACATCTGCGAACATCTCATTGCTCTCAGGTTCTTCCACCATCTGTACATATCCCTTGGTAGCGCGGCTGCCATTTGTTGTGACGAAGCATTGTTTTGACATAATTTGGTCTCCTAAGACCTCTTCAATTACTCTGGCTTCGTTGGGAACCGCAATACTTGATGGTAGGTTGATGCTACAGATTGCATGGCATGCAGCCATGTCCTTCCCAAGATTATGTTGTAAGTGGAAGGGACTTTCAATACCTAGAATTTCACTTGTTTCGTCATGCTTCCTGCTCTAACTGGGAGGATTATCTTGCCCACTGGCCACTCTGGCATTGAGTTGAATCTGATTAGGGGAGATGTTGCAGGCGCCAAGTCTTTGTCCTCCAGTTTCAATTGTTTGAAGGTTTCATAATACATTATCTCACACGAGCTTCCTTGGTCGATCAAAATCCATTTGATGTCGTAATCCTTGACACGGAGTGTGACGACCAGTGCATCATTGTGAGGGCAATATATCCTTGCCAAGTCTCTGTCTAAAAAAGATATGACATTCAGTGGCGGAGTCAGAAAATTAATTTAGAGGGGGCACTTACTAATTATAATAATTTTTACAAAAATATTTCACGTAAATTTTTTACGATTGATTTCAGGATACATCAAAAAAAAAAAATTTATTTGTAACTAGTGTATCATGGATAATACAAAAAAAAATTATGGATATAAGCCTTAAAATAAATTATATAATGATAAATTATTTTTTGATACAAAATTTGATTAAAAATTCTATATAATGGTAATACCACGTCATCATTGGTATGCAACATCACCCACTAATGGTAAATAAACGCATAAAGAGTGAACCTCACATATCAAATGTAACTAACAATCTAATAAATTTCATATCTTTATAGTGAGATTACTTATACTTGCATATCACTAATAATGACATCATCGTTACATTCAAAAAATTTCATAACTAATATAGTTTATTTATAATAATCTCTTCATTTTCAATCAAAACAACCGTTATTGTTTTTATAATTTTTAAAATGTCATTGACATTTCACTCTAATAATATTTTTATAATTTTTTATTTTAAATTTTTTTTTATGTTTACAAAAAAAAAAAAAAACCAGGGGGGGCACGTGACCCCCTGGTCACATGCTCCCTCTGCCACTGTGAACGTGGATTGTTTGATGAGAATCCCACAATGATAGTCTTTCTTCATCGAAGACATATTAAAACTCGAATAAAAGAGAGCTCTAACATGCATAACAACTATGTCTAAGAGTGTAGCAAGAGTATCATTGTTAGTGCATAAAATGTGAAAGTTTTCTTAAATTTGGAGTTTAAAGTAACTATTTAAGTCACCTAATGCAAAGCCAAATTTGAATGTGAGTTGTATTTATGAACACGGAATTATAAGTCCGTGTCACACAATTATTATTATTATTATTTGTTTTTGTAAAAAATGTAAATTCATCAAAAATCTAGGACCCGACTAACTTCTATGTACTGATCCAGGTGCCAAGCTACCACTAACTCCTCCAAGTGATGTCTTAACGACGTGCAATTCTCTGTGCGGTGCCCCTTTTCATTATGGAAGGTACACCGGGATCCTTCGTCATAGTCTTTTTGTGTTTCTCCTAACTTAGCTGGCCATCGGACGAAGGGTTCATCACGTATCTCACTGAGAATTCGGTGGATTGGTTTTTTGAACACCGTGGTAATGGCAGTGCGAACTCTTAGCCACCTTTTGTCTGGATCCTCTTTGTTGGCCCGTCTGCCTCGCCCATTCCTACTTGGTCGTTCTGCTGTGTTGACTTTTGCTGAAGTCTTTTTATCTAGTATTGCTGTCGTGCTAGATTTCATCTTAGCACGGGCGCCATCCTCTTCCACACGAATATGTTGGTGCACTCTCTCCATTAAGGCCTCCATCATGAGGAGAGGCGTCATAGTAATTGAATCCCTCAATTTGTTGCCGACTAGCAAGCCCCGTTTGTATTGTGCGATGGCGAGGTTTGTAGAACAATCTCCTATCTAGTTGAAAGTTTCCCAGTAGCGACTGTTGTAGGACCTCAATGTTTCTTTGTCGCCCATGTCAATGGAGAGTAGCTGATCGATCTCCACTGGAGTCTTGGTGTTCGTTTTAAACCTTGTCACAAACGCCTCTGCCAATTGTGCCCAGGAGGCGATGCTGCCTTCTGGTAGTCTTTCGAACCAAGTTAGACCCATGTCGCCTAGGCTGGACGGAAATAGGATACACATTAAAGCCTCGTTTCGTCGATATACTGCCATAACCTGGCTCAAGTGCATGTAGGGGTCCGTCTTCTGCTCATAAGTGGTGAATTTGGGCTGGCGAAAGCCCGAAGGTAGTGGTGCATTCTCGATTGCTGGAACGAACGGCGAGGTCTGCAGCCTTGCTAATGCTTTGTCTGTTGGTTTGTAAGCAACGCATGGTATTGGCATTCCTACCTCGACGCTCCCATGCGTCTGATAAGCCAACCGCTGAAGGGCTGATACTCTGCCCGGGTCGCGCGCCCTGGTATCTTCCTTCCATTGTGCACTTTCTTCTAGCACAGTTCGCAAATCGGATGATCTAGGCAACTCCGTCTGCCTGGATGATGTCTGGTGCGTGCACAAGGGCCAATAGGTGATTCTCTCAGTATATGACCTCTCAGTTCTCGTTCTCTCAGACCTGGAATAACGAGTCCTGGGAGTTCTTGACTGTGTGTCGCCTGTTCTCAGGCTCCTACTCTCTGCTTGTGATGGTGTGATACGCCTACCACGATCTTTCGAGTGGCGAGGGGGCGTGTTACTTTTGCGCCCCCCTCTTGTCGCCACCCCTTTTCCTTTTATTTTTCACTTCATTGACTCCATATCTGCCGCCATCTTCTTTATCAATTCGTTCTGTTCCTTCACGCGATCCTCCAGGACTTGAGGGTCCATCATTCGCCTCTGCCTTTCAGGACTTTGAGAACGACAGGGGCTGTTAGTCCGCCTACCCCTGGCATCCCTCCGGGGGTTCTGTCGCTGGGGCTCCAAATCCGCCATGAGAGGAATAGAAGGCAAACCTTCGTGCCTCCCATCCCCCTCTGGGGTTTGTCCGTTGATAGCGGACTGTGGCAAATCTTCATTGTGCACCATTACTTTCCAATTAGAGAGGAAAAACTTGATCAAGAGATTTTGTTCTTTTTGGACTTCCCACAGACGACGCCAATTGTACGAGCAAGAAATAATGTTCTCGTATAATCCTGTTAATCAAGTCTGCGCTCCTCCTAACGTCGTCGCTTTACTCCCTGAAAACACAAACGTGAACTAGCCGGTGGATGTATGCCGGATACCTCTCTGATGCCTAAGTCAGCCAAATAGACAAATAGACAAAAGTTCTGTGTATTCGAGAATCAAAATTGTGTTACCTCTACATAGGTTATGTTGTGAGCTTTTATAGGTTCCGTGTGGCATAATCTTACTAGGACTCTTATTCCTCCATGTAGAGTCCTCCTAGGACTCACATTCCTGAAGATAATGCTTATCTTTTAACATCCCCCTTACTACTTAAACCAAGTGAGATGGTTTTACCTTGGTAGTATGACAAAACGACCGAGCTAACAATACTTCTTTGTCATACTCAAACCAGCACCTTCACATGTAACTCATAGCTCGACCTTTGTTCACCAATACCTCGGTTGTATCCATTAAAGACCGAGCTAAATACAGCAAGCTCTGACCGCGCTAACCATAGCAAGGTCAACCTCAAAAAGCCATAACACCTCGGTCCAAAACACTGTGGCCGAGATAATTACCACTCCGACCGAGGTGGCTAAGCTAACTGCAAGGCTCCTTTTGGACCGAGCTAACTACAAGGCCCTTTTACGTAGCCCTTTTTACTGCGGCCCACAAAACGGCCCATTACCACGCCTTGGCCTAGCTCGGCCCTAATGGACATAAAAACTCTCTCTCAATTGCCCCTTAATCCCATCTGCGTAGCATGATTGGGATTACCTGTTACCAGTCGAGCTAAAACTTCAGACCTTCAACCGAGCTAGGTTGTCACCGAGCTACCGATTTGCTCGGTCAAAAAACGTCTCTTCATTCACACTGTGCTTCTGAATCGCTTGCTATTCCAATAAACACGTGGCAGGCCCCTATTGGTTGAGTACAACTATCGACGCCGACTTCGTGTCTCAAAAATTTTGAACAATCCCGCCTTTTTTTCTCTCTTTACACAAAAGCCACACGTTTTGAACCAACCATTTCTACTATTCATCTTTTCTCTCTCTTTC